>CM045046.1:2164568-2449568 GCA_024542945.1 allo-octoploid hybrid of Carassius auratus x Cyprinus carpio | reverse complement strand
TAGATAGATAGATAGATAGATAGATAGATAGATAGAGAACAGACAGACAGATGGATAAATAAATAGATAGATTGACAGACAAAGCTAAGTATTGTTTAACCTTAATTATAGCTAAATCGTAATTTAATAACATTTACATGTTTGTGGTCGGGTAAAATCTCTGCAATATATATACATACATACATACATACAAATATATAAAGGTATTAACATGGAAATTTAAATCAGTGCATCGGACAAAACTCACCGGTAACGTTACTTGACATCGGTGAATCTCATTGACAAAACATTTGCATTTCCGTCCCACGCTGGGGCGTTAAATAAACTGTATGTTTTTATTAACTGAATGCAGAGTAGATTTCATTTGTTTTTATCAGTTGTTGTTGCTTACGAGTGAGACCAGCACTTCCGGCTTAGATGGTTACCGTGGAGACCGTTCCCTCTCGTGCTCTGTTCTAAACTCCCGCCATAGCGAAAGAAAACGAAACTAGAGTGAGGGAAAATTCTTTGAAGGGATACATTAAGGAAGCGGGGCGTAGTGGCCCGGATGTTCTATCTGATTGGTCAAGTATGAGACTACACAAACTAAAAGTTTAATTTTAACTCTTTACTGTGTGTGTGTGTGTGTGTGTGTGTGTGTGTGTGTGTGAGACAGATATTGATGTACATGGGAAATCATTCATCAGATTGCAAGTTTAAAGTTTTTAGCACACAAGTTTCTTCTTATGAACGTAAGTCGTATTAATATTTGAGCGCAGCTTCATGGAGTTCTGAGATTGTTGAGCCGTCGAGCGCCCCCTTGAGGAAGTGACATTTTATAATACGTAGCTATTAATACGTAAAAAAAGTTACCGCCCAATAATAATATTGTTTTCTTGTACAACCCAAACTATTGTTTTGACAAGAGACGTCCAGACGCTTTTGAGAGGTGAAAATGATCAGTTTTATTTATTTGTATTTTAAGCCTTCTCAGAATGTTAGAAAACAAAACATCTGCCATTATATTGAGGACAGTAAGGTATTTATTGCAATATAAAACTGTTCCAATATATATTTCAGTTTAGTTTTACATTTTAGAAATAAAAAAGATGTATCTGTGTAAAGTAATGTCGGTCATATTTCAACCCAAAATAACACGAAAATATAGTTTGACTATTTCGCATATAAAAATGCTTATTCTTAAAACCATTATTTATTTAGATTGTGGCATTTTTAAATACAGTTTTAACACTGATACCATTTAAAAATGTGTATGTGATCATTTAGTAAACATAAATAAAAATAAGACTTATTTATAACAATGAGAATTAATTATATACCTTTAATATTGGGGTGGAATATGACTTTTCTTCATGAGATTCATGCAAAAACCAAAGCCTAATCAAACCGTTCTATCATGATCTAGAGGTAAGAAAAAATAATTCATCGCTTCTGAATCACCACAGAAAATTATTAACTCTATTAAAAAACAGATCCCAAGTAAGTTCTGCATGAATTAAAACTTTCCCCTGAACAACAGCTGATAACAGGGAGAAAAAATAAAAGATGATGCTCATAGAAACAATTCTGATTCAAGTTTTCAATTCATTTGCAGTGTGTTTTAACAGGATTTCCCAGCAGCACGAGTCAGAATTAAGCACCAGCAGCCCTTTGTTTTGAAGATTATTCCTAATGCGATGTTAGGAGATCCTCTCGTAGAACAGGAGGTAGGCTTGGGAAATCTGCACTTTGGCCTCTGGAACCGGATGGACGCTGCTGTCGCTGATGTGAAACCATGATCCTTTACTGGCCTCAGCGTGACCTGCCACGAGATGAGGGTTAGAAACAGATAATAATCAAAATGTCACTTTATAATGCAATTTGCATTAAGCACACACAAACTGATTCGACAGCACAGATACTCACAACCAGCATCGAGTCCATTTTCTACATAATTGCACGTAGAGGGCCGTGATTTGACGTAGGCTGTATAATGTCCAGACCGCATGGTGCCGCTGTGTTCCACTATACCATAAAGACTATACAGCACTCGCATCTCGCCCTCCTTCACTCCCTAAAAACACAAACACACATCTGGGTAACAGGGCTTGAGGCACTGCTGATCTGTGAGTCTGAATCAGTTTTGAGTGAGTTTACTGAACCCAGAACCCAAGGAGTGATGTAAGGATGGTGTTGGGAAAACCAACAATCATTTGCTCACCTTGCAGTTTAACGAGCAGAATGGAGCGAGATCCAGGATCTGAGGGAACCGCACATGTCTGTTCACCTTACAAACACTGTATCCGACCTACAGCCAAAGAAATGACTAAATAAAGGGTCTCCGAGCAAATTTGTTCGAGTTAATGGTGTTGAATGTGTTTATGAACAAGGTGTTTTACCTGCTGGAATCTCTTCAGGTGGAGTGTGAGCACTGCTGGAGGATCAGAGATCAACATCTGCTTCAGAGCATCTCTGTAAACAGCTTTCTTACCTGACAACAACAACAGAATCCGTTTAGAAGCTATGTTTTCACAAATGAGGTTTCTGAACTGTTGTGTTCAATTACTAAAAAACAGCTCATTTCAGGAGATCCAAAAAACTGCACAGCAGCAAATACAGACAAATGGTGCGCAATGATTTTTAGTCAATTTAAAATATGAAAGTGGTCAGGCATGAATAAAGTCCCATGCAATAAACACTAATGTGCTCCAGACAATACCGAAGGATATTTTAATATATTATAAATTACATATAATAAATATTTAATATACTTTAATGTATTTAATGATTGCAAATAAGATTTAAAAAATAGCTGAAACATTTCTACTGCTAAATATTTCAATTTGCATAAAAATTGACACTAAAATCTCAAGGGTTTGAACATTTGAAGTGGAAGAATAAATATTTGTATTATAACTTGTAGTGCTATTTTTTTTCTTCTTCTAGAGATTCCATTAAAAACATATTAAAAGTTAATATTTCCATTAGTAACAGAGTCTTTGTTCTTTTTGTCTGGATGTCTCAGCAGTGGATTTATGTAGAAATCATAATATGACAAAATAATCACAATATATATATTTTTGGCCAAGTCATGCAGTCCCACTGTAGAATAAAAGGAGAGAAAAAACAAAGTGATATCTTATGTTCACTTGCAAGTCATGCAACATTTAATTAACCAATATCATTAACAATACCAGTGTTGTTAAATTGGAGAAATACTAAGTAAATATTTTTTGTCTAAGTGGTTCAGCTAAGAAAATGTTTGTGGACCCTAGATTGGGCTGTTTAAAATGGAGACTGGAGTGAGCTAAATCAGCTGTTGATATGGTAAAAGTGGAGCACAGTACCGTCTGCGGCTTTATGTCCAGACTGGCGTTTTGTGCAGGTGACACACATCAGTCTGTTGTTCTCTGAGAGATGTTCCACCTCAGTGAACTGATACAGACAGGACTCCACCGAACACTCCTGCTTCTCGGCCGATGTCCTGCTGGCCAGTGACTGAAAGGCCAGTTCAGGTTCCTGATTCAATACTGTGTATTCCTTCGCATCGTCTGAGGCCTCATCTCCATTCTCCATCTCTCTTTCTGTTTTTAGTGACAGAGTATTCAGTTCTTCTGTTAACTGATCCTCTTCAGCACAAAGCTGGTCAGCACCATCATCTTCCTCAACTGCGTTCACATCTTGTGCTTTTTCTCCCTCTACAGACACATCTTCAGAGGCCTGTTCTTCAGAGAAGGCGTTAAAGCGATTGTTGACAGAAGTAGCATGTTCTTGCTCGGATTCCTCGTCATCTTCATCCTCATTTTGTGAGAGAGCAGGAGGTTTCTCAGGGCTCAGATTCTCCTGGCTGTTTTCGCCTGCTTCTTCATCAGCGCTGCCATTTACTGATAGACTTTGATTGGAGGCATCCGGTGGATTAGTGCTGCTAGCCGTGCTCTGATTGGTCAGAGCATCCAAAGTGACTTTACTGCCCAGTTTCTGCTGACGTCTCTGAGTCTATGAACACAAAAGTAAAAAAACTTACATCTGTATCGCACATGGTCTGGAATCTACTTTATAGTATATACACTTTACAGATTTACTCAGAATTCTCAAAAAAAAAAAAGGTAAAAGAAAAGTGGAAGGTAAATTGTGCAACTGTGCATTAATCGGCCAAAGCAATTACCAATAAATGGCTAAAATAAAACATTTTTTTTCTTTGTGCAATTTAATTCTGGCTCATATCAAGGCAATATATACATAATAGTTTTTAATGAAATTGAATTGACATTTATTTGACTTAATATTTACCCCAAATTCGCTAAATAAATTATGAACAGTTGGTGCTAAAATGTCCAGTAATAATCCAAAGCAATTACTAATAAATGGCAACATTTATTGCAATTTAATTCTGGCTCAAATAAAGGCTATATATATATATATATATATATATATATATATATATATATATATATATAAACATTAACATTAATTCTTACATACGCAAAATTCACAAAATAAATTGAAAATAGCTGGAGCTAAAACGTCTTGTTAAATTCCAATGACATTAACACTAAATGTACACATTTTGGCAATTAAACAGCCTGGTTGATACACACACACACACACACACACACACACACACACACACACGTATCATTACAAAAACATTGTTATTCCCACTTTACTGACCATCTGAACTAGTGTGTGTGGGTGTGTGTGTGTGTGTGTGTGTGTGTGTCTTCACCTTGGCTTGTTTCTTTGCCTGTTTCTTTGCTTTCTTCTGCTGGTACTTGCTTCCTGTTCCTGTTGGCATGTCTTCATTCCCATTGGCCAGAGATGCTGTGTTTTCTCGGTCTCCATCATCACTGACGCTGCTGCGATACTGGGTGACTCTCTTCTGATTCTTCTTCCTGTAGGCCTGGAGAAAACACTCAAATCAGATCACTTCCCCAGAATATTCACATGAGGGCTAAAGCAGCTATATGAAGTTCACCTCATCAGCTACAGGAAGAGAAAGATCCAGAAACATCTCTGTCACCAGAGACACAGTTCTGCACTCTTTACACATCACTGTGCTGCTCATCTGTCCACCAAACACTCGGTCCACAAAGTTCTTGGGCGCACCGTTTTTCTCGTACTCTGGTGAAAACGATGCAAGAGAAAGTCAAAGATATAGATGTGGTTTCATATTACATTAAAATATATCCTTTTTCATTCTGGTAATCTGATAATGACTTGTACCTTTAATAACCTTCTTCATCTGCTCAGCCTCTAAGCTTTTGCCAGAGTTTTTCAAAGCCTCCAGAATTCCAGAATTAACTCTCTGGAAAATACAGGGAATAAACAAACAGCAGAAGGACTCAGTTACACTAAATGTCTCAAACATTCTTTATTCCTAAATGAATTGATGGAAACAAGCAGACATGAGTCCACTGCTAAGCTGATGCACATTTCTTCTGGTCTGTGTTCACGTCCTGTTAGAGGTTCATACCTTCAGTTCTTCTGCCCTCATGCCGTCCAGAAGGTACCGCAGAAGCTCCTGACTGTCCTGCTGCTGAAAGCCTTTAAAGCGTGGAGCTCTGTCAACAACAGATAACATTATTACATACAGAACACAGAAAAAAAACATGAATATTGTAAAATATTATTGCAGTTTAATAGAACTGTTTCCATTTTAATATAATCTAAAATGTAATTTTTTCCTGTGATGAAGAGCTGAATTTTCAGCATCATTACATCATTAAACATGATTTTAAAATGCTGATTTGGAATCATTTTCAGAATTATTTGGTGAACAGAAAATTCAAAACAACAGCATTTATTTGAAATAGAAATATTTTGTAACATTATGTCTTTACTCTCACTTTTGATCATGCTATTGCATTTTTGCAGACTAAAAGTAGACATTAGTTTTAAAATAAAACTGACCTAATTTTAAATCACCCAAACTTTTGAATGTAGGGTAGAATTCGTTCTAATTATTTTTGGAGGATTTCAGTTTTTTTATCTATTGTAAAACTTGTCAAACTAGCAACCAAAAGACTAAATAAATATAATAAAATCTATTAAGGACAGAACTTTTTTGTTATTATATGAGGCGTCTGTGCTGGGGACACTTTTGTTTGGCTACTTACTTTTTACATACTTGTGTGAAGAGATCTTTCGGGTTCACAACATTTTTTTTGGTCCCCTGGACTTCATTCAGTAACTGACACATAGCCAGCGTGAGCGACCCGGGCCTTTCCAGCTGGATCTGAAGAGGCTCCTGAAATTATAATGATAATGTGAAATCATCCTGTTATATGCAGCTTTACGCCAGAAGAACATCATGCGGCTCAGCATCAGTACCAGCTCAGAAGACAGTGCAGGTGTGACGGTGAAGCAGCTCTTCTCATCTGTGATCTGGTTCAGCAGCTCTCGCAAAAACTGCGTCTGTGATAAATTCTGAGAGAGAGACGAGAACATCAGGGTTTGCACACATTGCATGTGCGTTTCAGTTTCTCATGTGAAGCGTCTCAAACTCTGAGTCTGTACCTGCACGACTGCATTGAAGAAACACGTGTTGCCCAGATTACTGAGACCCCTGACGCTCACGACACCAGAGCTTCCCGCGGCTGCTGCTTTCTGTCTTTTGGGACTGTCATCATGTTTTGAGCTGCTCTTCTGCCTCTCCTCGTTCTCTTTCTCTTCGTCCAGCGTTTGCTCTGCAGGAATTATCTCCAAGCTCTCTTCCTTCTTACTTTCTGCGGAGTATATATTCAAATGCATGCTTTTGTTTAAGGAAAGACACTACAGGCAAAAACATGTTACTATTTCATGCACTGGTCAAGTTTGAGAGCGGCTATTCGGTCTTCTTTTAAACAAATACATTAAAAAAACACTCATTGGTCAATTACTACTGCCATTATATAAGTGCAAATGGCTCTAAAACCTCTACTTCTGTTGGAGTTCCTCTTGCCAGGATCTGTGAGTACTTGTTTTCTTATGTGTGTTATCAGCTGCGCCAGCTGCCCCGTGCTGGAATACTGAACTTCATCATCACAGATGTAACACCTGCAACACATCGGAGCAGAAGGTAAGAGGTCTGAACACACACACCCCGTCACAGTTCAGTGAGGAGGTGGATGTGTGTCACTCACCAGACGCTCCAGACGTCCAGACTGAGCACTAAACAGTGCGGCTCAGACCGAGGCGTCTCGTAGTGCTTGATCGCATGCTGATTCTCCGATCTCCCGCAGCCCTGACGAGGATCACAACATTGTTTATGTGCAGTCGGTCAAAAGCAATGTGTCGTAAGTCACCTGAGCACTTACTCTGTGACCGCATTTCAGGCACATCCACACAGCTGGACTTTCTCTGTCAGGTTCATCCTCAGAGATCTGCTGTTCAACAGGTTTGTCCGGCTCACAGTCTTGACACGAGCTCCATTGCTCATTCAGACCGGCTTTCTTCAGTAAGCTGTGCTCTGTTCCTTTCCGGATGTGAGTGCAGGACACCCCTTACAGAGAATCATGTGTGAGTTTGATGATTAAAATCACTGTCTGCAGCTCATTGTTCAGGGCAGCTGTCACACATGTACCTGCTGTCTCAATGCTGCTGTCTGCTCGAGGACTTCCATCTTTCCCCTTCTTTTTACCCATTCTGGTTTATAGAAGAGCACCTGAATGAGGTTAAAAACATGACATACATATTAACAGCACATAATAATAATACAACATAATACTTTTATAATAACAAATAAACGCCAATAATTGACTGTTGTGATGACAATAGGTCGTTTATGATTGTATCAGCAGATGCCGCTCTCCGATAAAAAATACTCTGAGATAAGTAATAAAGTGCCATCAATTTAAAAAATAAGTGATTAATACACAATTAATAGTATACGTTAAATCCACTGCAACAGCTGTTATTTTCAGAAGAAAAACAAGGCAAAACTGTTTACATTTACTTACGAAGACACCAAATTCATTTAAAACTCTGTTAAGGGAATTAACTAGTTCGTAGTGGCACAAATTGCATTAAAACCATCGTTGTAAAGTATGTTCACCAGCTGCTCTAAGTATTTCCGGGTGACGCTCAAAACCGCTGAAGTTCATTTCAAAATAAGAGTCTGACTGAAGCGTATTTAAATGAAGATATTGCAGCGTACATATTACAGTCTTTCTCTGTCCAAACGGGATCCAGGCTCCAATAGTATGTTCCTGCACAACTGGAGGCTGCAGTTTCAGGACCACAGATCTAGGACCGCAGTTCTAGGACCCTAGTTTTTCGTGACAGCGCCACCTACCGTAATGGATGATATAGCGATGGCTGCAGTTTCAGGACCGCAGTTATAGGACCCTGTTGGTTTAGTTTGTAGTCATGTTTGTATATAGCATCAATATATTAATCTCAGTAGTATTTGTTTTTAAATGTGATTTTTGATTTAAAATGCATCAGAGGTTAATTACTAAGTGTGCTTTGAGTCACAATTTTAAATTTAAACATGAATTTACATAAAATATAAATGAAAACTGTATATCAATTTTAAAACAATTGTAAAAAAAAAATGGAGAACCTTAAAAGTCTTAGTCTCTTGAATTATACAGTATACTGATTAACTTCCTTAAGGTGAATTAGCTCATTATCAGGTAAGTTAAAGTTGGAATCAGCGTATGCAGTCATTAAAAAAACAGCCGATATTTTAAAGGTTGTTGAGAGGCAAGACAAGACAAGAATGATTCAAGAATGTTTATTTATATATAAATTATGTATATATGTGTGTGTGTGTATATATATATATATATATATATATATATATATATATATATATATATATATAACCGTTCAAAAGTTTGGGATCAGTAAGACTTGTAATGTTTTTTTTTTAAAGAAGTCTCTTCTGCTCATCAAGGCTGCATTTATTTGATCAAAAATTCAGAAAAAAAAATGTAATCTTGCAAAATGTTATTAGAATATAAAATAATGGTTTCTATTTAAATATCCTTTAAAATATAATTTATTTCTGTGATGAAAAGTTGAATTTCCATCACCCATGACTCCAGTTTAAAGTGTCAAATGATCCTTCAGAAATCATTCTAATATGCTGATTTAGTATTAGAATTATCAATGTTGGCAACAGCCAAATATTTTTTTGGAAGCTGTGATGCTTTTTTTTTTTTTCAGGATTCTTGGATGAATAAAAAGTTAAAAAGAAGAGCATTTATTTAAAATAGAAATCTTTTCTAACAATATACACTACTGTTCAAATGTTTGGGGTCCGTAAATTTCTATTTTCTTTTTTTGAAAGAAATTAAACCTTTTATTCAGCAAGGATGTGTTAAATTGTTAAGAAGTGATAGCAAAGATTTATATTGTTAGAAAAGATTCATATTTTGAATAAATGCTGTTCCTTTTAACTTTTTATTCATCAAAGAATCCTGAAAAAAAAAAAAAGCATCACAGCTTCCAAAAAAAATGTTTGGCAGCACAACTGTTGATAAATCTAATAATACATCAGCATATTAGAATGATTTCTGAAGGATCATGTGACACTTTATACTGGAGTCATGATGCTGGAAATTCAGCTTTGCATCACAGATATAAATTATATTTTAAAGGATATTTAAATATAAACCATTATTTTATATTATAATAACATTTTGCAAGATTACCGTTTTTTTTCTGTATTTTTGATCAAATAAATGCAGCATTGATGAGCAGAAGAGACTTCTTTAAAAACATTACAAGTCTTACTGATTCCAAACTTTTGAACGGTAGTGTGTGTATGTATGTATGTATGTATATATGTATGTCATTTTTGCGACAACATCACAACAGCACCAAAGTGAACCCCTTTTCCATCAGTTGCAGTATGGATAGAATGGCTGTAGGCTTCAACTCTAGAGAAAGAGAGAGCGAGAGACAGAAAGAGAGAGAGAGATAAATAAGAAACATTTGTTTAACATATTCAACTGAAATATATATATATCTGATTTAACACTTATGCACTGTTGGAGTTTTAGAGAGAGAGCCAAACAGAATATTCATGTTACTGACATCTAATTACAAACTTCAAATGTGTAAGTACATAAGAGCAATACCCACCAATTGAATGATCTCCCTTCTTTCCTCAATTGTTTGTCAGTCTTTCTATTAAATTCTTCCACTTCACTGAAATAGTTATCAGATAACAATCACTTTTGTGATAACAGAAATATCAGTAGCAAAATGGTGCACTAGGCATTGTGCAAAAATAATTCATATTGTACTCTGACCTGAAATGATAATCTGGACCAGAAAGGAAGACTTGTTAGAATATTTTGAGATCATGAAAATATCCCTAGTGCCTTTTTAAATCATCTGTCCTACAATGAGCCTAACCAAATCCATAAAATCACTTCATATTGGCCATGCAGAACATGACAGAAACTAACACATGATAACAATGGACTGTGTGTGGAGTAGACCTGCAGTTTAGGCCAAATTGTAACAAGCTATTAAAACTGCCAAACGCCTCATTCATCATTGCAATACAATGCCAAAACAACAGGCTAACACAACTAGGCAGTCAGTGCAGTTTAATTATGAAAGATATTTTATACTTAAATATGGTAAAACAACGAGTATTAAGCCAGTATTCACACTAATACATTAAGCTGCAGGTAGATCTTACAAACCTTACATCAACCATGCTCTTGTCATCTGATAAGTTTAATTAATGTGCTGGCTAGATTCACTTATTATACTTCGTCATTAAAACTCAACAAGGATTTATGAAATCATGGCCACGAATTAACGTCGTAGTAATTAATAAAACTGGCTCACAAATTCTTAATTTGGTGGGAATTAATTATTAATTCATAGTTAGCAGTTCTCACTATGTAAACTTTGCACCGTTTAAACGTTATAAAATAAAACTTAATTAAATATCGGTACTCACCGTCTGATTGCTGTCCACGTCGTCCATCTTTAATTAGTGTTGATCCAGTACGGTAGGTGGCGCTGTCACAAAAAAACTAGGGTCCTAGAACTGCGGTCCTAGAACCGCGGTCCTGAAACTGCAGCCTCCGGTTGTGCAGGAATACCCTTCTCGATCCAGTGGCACGCCACCAAATGGGGTAACACATAAATAAAAATAAACAAATTTACATATGCATACAAAGGATACACACATTAATGTTAATTAGACTATATTTATACTCATAAAAATATAGTCATACTTCCCATTTATTCTAGTTTTTGAAATTTAGTTTTCCTTGAGAAACATTTGAGGTATTTTGCACTGTAAAATTAACCTTAACCCTAAAATACAAAGATTATTTAATACAACCCCAATCGCTCTTTGTCAGACACGTGGTTTTGTTGTGTGTGACGTCACCGCGGCGCCATTTTTGAGGTATCGCTGACTGAAACAACCACGATTACAAGAATAGAAGTAAATAATAGAATAAATAACTAATATAACTACTTAGATAACTATCTAGATAAGTAAATATAAGTAAATATAACTGGCAAACCTGGAGAAGCAAAAGAAGATTGAGAAAAGGCCGTACCGAGATAAACTCAATAAAGATGCCAGGGACCGTTATTTGGAGAAATTGTCATCCATTCATAACATAGATCCATATGAGCTGACTGCATTAAGTTGGAGTGCTGACCCCGCATTGCTACCTTCATCCTCATACTTAGACATTGTAAATTATCTTGTTTATGATATAAGCGCATATGCCAATGAACAATTTAAAAACTATAAATCTCTGGAAGCCCACGGACATTTCACCAATGGCTGGGTACAGGATTTATTTACATTCCGACCGAAGGACTGCGACAACACAGTAGTAACAGCAAAGGTATGTTTGCTGTAATGATGATGATGATGATGATGATGATGATAATTTCATGTTAACTGTTTATGACTGATTAAGGATGGTTTTTTTAGTTTTAGTTTGAACGTGTCAAATAAATTGTTACAAATAAATTGTTATACTATACTCTCTTTCATGAATTTTTTTCTTTATTGTATAAATGACACAAACCAATACCTAACACAATAAAACAGAAACATTGTTCCAACCCAGGCCATCCGACGCCTCTTTGTTACGTCCACAAGCTGTCCATGTCCTTTCTTCAAACAGGGAAAACTAAAAAACCTTACCCCGCTGTTTAGTTTGTGACCCATTCTGTCATGAGACTTACTATTGCAGCCTATCACACAACAAGAACGTACAATTTTACCACATTTAAGACCAACACAATCCTCCCAATTGAACACACTAGCATTGATACCTTACAAATGGCGGCTATACCCATAATGCATTTCGTGTTCCACGAGTGTGACGTCACCTGACAATGAGCGATATGGCCATCTTCTATTATTAGGCAAGGCAAGGCAAGACAAGTTTATTTATATAGCACATTTCATACACAGCGGTAATTCAAAGTGCTTTACATAAAAGAAAGTAAAATAATCATGAAAAAAATAAATAATAATAATCACAAAAGTAAAACAAGGAACTTAAAAACTTTGAAAATGCTTTAAACATTGATTTAAAATTAATTTAAAACAGTTAAAAATAGAAAATGATTTTACATAAATTACAGTGAATACATAAAATACAGTGCAATCAGTTCGGACATTGCACAGTGCTCATTCAATAAATGCACAGCTAAACAGATGAGTTTTGAGTCTAGATTTAAAAGTGGCTAATGTTTTAGCACGTCTGATCTCTTCTGGAAGCTGATTCCAACTGTGGGCGGCATAATAACTAAAGACGGACTCCCCTTGTTTTGTGTGAACCCTTGGTATTTCTAACTGACTCTATCCTAATGATCTGAGTGGTCTGTTAGGTTTATATTCAGTGAGCATATCTGCAATGTATTTCAGTCCTAGGTCAATGAGTGATTTATAAATTAGTAAAAGTGCTTTAAAATCAATCCTAAATGTAACTGGAAGCCAGTGTAAGGACCTGAGGACTGGTGTGATATGCTCAGATTTTCTGGTTCTAGTCAGAATCCTGGATGCAGTCTTCTGGATGAGCTGCAGCTGTCTAATGGTCTTTTTGGGAAGGCCAGTGAGGAGACCATTACAATAGTCCACCCTGCTGGTGATAAAGGCATGAACAAGTTTCTCCGAGTCTTGACTGGAAACAAAACATCTAATTCTTGCAATGTTTTTGAGATGATAGTATGCTGATTTAGTTACTGCTTTGAAATGACTACTGAAACTAATGTCTGTCTCCAGAATCACACCAAGATTCATGACTTGATTTTTAGTTGTTTGACCCCTAGAGTCAAGGTATGCATTCTTTGTTTCCAAATGCAATGACTTCAGTCTTTTCCTTGTTTAACTGAAGAAAGTTCTGGCACATCCAACTGTTAATTTCATCAGTGCATTGGCAGAGGGAGTCAATGGGGCTGTAGTCATTTGGAGATAAGGCTAGGTAAATCTGAGTATCATCAGCAAAGCTGTGATAGGCAATTTGGTTCTTTCTCATTATTTGACTTAGTGAGAGCATATACAAGCTAAAAAAGAGCGGTGCAAGAATTGAGCCTTGTGGGACTCTGCATGTCATGGATGTCCACTTAGACTTATGCTCTCCTAGACTCACATAATAACCTCTCCCTTCTAAGTATGACCTGAACCATTTGAGTACCATCCCAGAAAGCCCGACCCAGTTTTCCAGTCTCTCTAGTAGTATGTTATGATCGACAGTGTCAAACGCAACACTGAGATCTAGAAATACCAGCACTGATATTTTGCTAGAATCAGAATTTAAGCGAGTATCATTTATTATCTTAATGAGCGCTGTCTCTGTGCTGTGATGCAGTCGGAAACCAGATTGAAAATTGTCCAGGTATCCATTTGAGTTTAAGTATTTGTTCAGCTGATTAAAAACTGCCTTTTCTATAATTTTGCCTATTAAAGGAAACTTTGATATTGGTCTATAATTGCTCAAAATGGTGTTATCAAGGTTGCTCTTTTTCAGGAGGGGCTTAACAACTGCAGTTTTCAGGGAGTTTGGAAATGTCCCAGAAAGAAGTGAGGCGTTCACCACTTCTAAGAGATCTGCTTCTAAACAGTTAAGCACACTTTTGAAAAAAGATGTGGGAAGTGTGTCAAGATAGCAGGTTGACGATTTTAGGTGCTGCACTATTTCTTCCAAAATTTTGCTATCAGTTGCTTCAAAAATAGACATAGTATCTTTTTGATATTTCGGCAGAATCTGTCTGACCTCTGCATTACTTGAGGATGTGCTAATCGCCTTCCTGATATTATTGATCTCAGAAAAGAAGGAAGCAAACTCATTGCATTTGCTGTCTGAGAGCATTTCACTGGGAATCTGACTTGGGGGGTTTGTCAGTCTCTCAACAGTGGCAAAAAGAGTACGAGTGTTGTTTAAGTTACTGTTTATAAGGTTTGAGAAGAAACTCTGTCTAGCTTTGGCTAGTTCCACATTGAAAGCATGAAGGCTGTCTTTATAGATGCTATAGTGAATTTCAAGTTTCGTCTTCCGCCACATCCGCTCGGCTTTTCTGCATTGTCTTTTCATAGTCTGAACTGCTGTTGATCTTCTCCAAACTGATTTCTGTCTGCTAATTTTCTTATTGATTATTACAGGAGCGATATCATCAATAACATTCTTAACTCTTGAGTTAAAGGAATCAAGGAGAAGATCAACAAAGTCTGCATACAGTACATGCTTGGTATTAGAGATATAGCCTCCATAAATAGCACACTAGTGTTCTCGTTAATGCATCTCCTTCTGACAGAGACAGATCTAGATTCAGTGGTACCAGAGATCAGTATATCAAAGAAAATACAGAAGTTTTCAGATAGTGCTATGTCCTTAATAACAATGGATGAAATGTTTAGACCCCTACTGATGATTAAATCTAGAGTGTGTCCACCTATGTGTGTGGTTCCATGCACATGCTGAATCAGGTCAAAAGTGTTTAAAACCATTATCATTTCTTTTGTAGTTTTGTTTTCTGCATTATCTATGTGAATATTAAAATCTCCTGCAATAGCAAAACAGTCAAAACTCTGAGGAAATCATTGATAACATTTCTGTGAACTCTTCAACAAAGGCTGGAGATTATGTTGGAGGCCTGTAAATAACGATAAACACAATGCGTGGAGCACCTTTCAGCACAATCCCTAGTTATTCAAAAGACAAGTACTGACCAAATGACACTAGCTTGCATTGGTAGACATCTTTAAATAGAGCAGCTACACCTCCACCTCTCCTAACAGTCCTGCACACACTCATGAAAGTAAAGTTAGGAGGGGCTGCTTCATTGAGGACTGTGGCACTGCAGCTGTCTTCTAGCCATGTTTCGTTTAGAAACATAAAATCCAGATAGTTTGTGGTTATTAAGTCATTGATTAGAAATGATTTATTTTTTAGTGAGCGAATGTTTAAAAATGCTAACTTAATGGCAGTGCTTTGTGTCTTTACAGCAATCTTAGTTTGATGCATAATAGGCCGCAGATTAGATGAGTTAGCCCTTCGGCTTGAGAAAGCCTTAGACTTTCTATCACATAATAAAACAGAAATAGAGAAAGCTACAGGTACACTGGGTTCCTGCTTGTTCTGTAAACATTTGTGAATGTTGCTTCTATTATAGCGGGAACCCGCTATACCATATTACACCAAAGGTTAGAGCCTATATGTTAACCTGAAGGTGTCCTGTTGTATCTGGCACCTAGACATTAGCAGCAGTTCCTTCATGCCCTTGAGTTGTAAGGTTGAGCTGCCGTGGATTGAAGTGGTTGGTCCAAGATGTCCCACAGATGCTCAATCAGATTAACATCTTAAGAATTTGGTGATCAGGGCTCGTATTCACAAAACATTTTGTCTTACCACTAAGAGTTTTCCTAAATAGCAGTAAAAGTTTTTAGCAAAAAGTTCAAACCTATTCACAAAGCTGCTAAGATGAATTTTACTAAGGAATAGAGAGAAGTCTTAGGCTAAGAGTACTTTTTTTTAACAGAATGTCAAAATATTCAATACAATTCAACTACAACACACAAAATAATTTCAAATGCTTTGGGGAGATATAAACAATTTTATAGAAATACATTAAAGAATGCACAAGCTTGCACAACTCACACAGCTTTTTGTTTCTTCGAGGGCAATATGGACTCAATATAATGATTCACTTCATTTTTAAATGGTATAAAACATGGATTTTGTTAATTCAAATGTACATTTATAGATATGAAATTTGCCCATTAAAATAAAAATTAAAAAAAATATTTAAAAAAAGAGTGTCCGACTGTTTATCTCTAGAGTTTTCAAAAGTGCCTAAAAGAACATCTTTTCACTATACAATAACATTTTTTTATCAACATTGTCAGCAATAAAATCAAGTACATGCCCACCCCCCACCCCCCCCCCACCCCCCGCCAGTATCGTGAGAAAAACTAAGTTTTGTAAACAAAAATAAAGAATTTGCAAAATATATATGCAACAGCGCAAAAACAATGATTTTGCAATACATATTTTCCATGGCCATATCAGATACAACCACGATCAGATGACAAGAGCAGGTCATTTGTAACTCTAAGGATAGCAGTCTCAGTACTATGATACGGTCTAAATCCTGACTGGAAATCCTCACAGATACCATTTTTCTCTAAGAAGGAATATAATTGTGAGGATACTACCTTTTCTAGTATCTTGGACAGAAAAGGGAGATTAAAGATCGGTCTACTGTATAATTAACTAGTTCTTTGGGGTCAAGTTGTGGTTTTTTGAGAGGCTTAATAACAGCCAGTTTGAAGGTTTTGGGGACATATCCTAATAACAATGAGGAATTAAAAATAGTCAAAAGAGGATCTATGACTTTTGGAAGCACCTCTTTTAGGAGCTTAGATGGAATAGGGTCTAACATACATGTTGTTGGTTTAGATGATTTAACAAGTTTATACAATTCTTCCTCTCCTGTAGTAGAGAATGAGTGGAACTATTCCTCAGGGGATCTATAGTGCACTGTCTGATGTGATACTGTAGCTGACGGCTGCATGGTTACAATTTTATCTCTAATAGTATCGATTTTAGAAGAAATGTAGTTCATAAAGTCATTACTGCTGTGATGTTGGGAAATGTCAACACTTGTTGATGCTTTATTTTTCGTTAATTTAGCCACTGTATTGAATAAATACCTGGGGTTATGTTTGTTTTCTTCTAAAATAGACGAAAAGTAATCAGATCTAGTAGTTTTTAATGCTTTTCTGTAGGATAGGTTACTTTCCCTCCAAGCAATACAAAATACCACTAGTTTTGTTTTCCTCCAGCTGCGCTCCATTTTCCGGGCTGCTCTCTTTAGGGTGTGAGTGTGCTCATTATACCACGGTGTCAGACTGTTTTCCTTAACCTTTCTTAAGCGTAAAGGAGCAACTGTATTTAAAATGCTAGAAAAGAGAGAGTCCATAGTTTCTGTTACATCATCAAGTTGTTCTGAGGTTTGGTATATGCTAAGGAATTGGTATACATCAGGAAGATTACTTACAAAGCAGTCTATTGTGGTAGAAGTGATGGTTCTACCATACTGGTAACAAGAAGTAGAATTTACAGTTTTAGCTATATGAAGTTTGCACAAAACTAAATAATGATCTGAGATATCATCGCTTGGCTGCATAATTTCAACACCATCAACATCAATTCCATGTGACAGTATTAAATCTAGAGTATGATTTCGACAATGAGTAGGTCCTGAGACGTGTTGTATAACCCCAATAGAGTTCAGAATGTCTATAAATGCTGATCCCAATGCATCTTTTTCATTATCAACATGGATATTAAAATCACCAACAATTAAAACTTTATCTGCAGCCAGCACTAACTCGGATTTAAAATCAGCAAACTCTTTAAAAAAGTCTGTATGGCGCCCTGCTGGCCTGTATACAGTAGCCAGTACAAACATCACAGGGGATTTATTATTGACATTTGTTTCTCTGGATAATGTTATATGAAGCGCCAATACTTCAAACGAGTTATACTTGAAGCCTGCCCTCTGAGAAATCCTAAAAACATTGTTATAAATTGAAGCAACACTTCCCCCTTTACCTTTTGGACGTGGTGGCTCTTTGGATGTCGCCCTGAATCAGGTGTTGTGTCCGGTGAGGGCTTTACGACTCTATATCAACCGTACAGCTCAGTTTCGGCAATCCGAGCAGATGTTTGTATGCTTCGGAGGCAACGCCAAAGGGCAGCCTGTCTCCAAACAACGGCTGTCACATTGGGTGGTCGAAGCTATTGCCTTGGCATATTCCATCCATGGTATGGAATGTCCTATTGATGTCAGAGCCCATTCGACGAGGGCGGTCGCCTCCTTTTGGCCTTGGACTAAGGGAGTTTCTATCAAAGATATTTGTTTGGCGGCTGGATGGTCTTCGCAGGAATACCTTCGCCAGATTCTACAATTTGGATGTGCAGTTATTAGCCTCACAGGTCCTATCGGTGAGTACGACCCATGGTTCCAACTAGATCCGGTAGCGAGATTCTCTATGTCTCATAGGCCATGTCTCATAGGCCATTCTCTATGTCTGTTAATATTGTGCCCGGCATTGCCACTCACATGTTTGTTTTTCTACATACTTGTATGTCTTCACAGGACTATAATGTCTTATCTTTGTATGGCGATGGCGCTGCATCTCTCTCTCAATAAGAGACTTGCCGTCGAACATGGATGCTGAGTAACCTGATTGGATCCCTATACGGGAATCTGCATCCAATCCCCTCGAGGCATGTCGCCAGGTCGTATTTGATTGGTTGGGGATTAACTTTATTGTTTTGCTAAATTGTTCATGTTAGCTCTGCCGAGGCTGAGCCTTTTTACTACGGTGTTTCCACAGCGTTGTTCTATACAGTCCCCAAGGTGTTAACGCCATGTCGAGAGACCGTTCTCGAGAGGGAACGTCTCTGGTTACTATGGTAACCTCAGTTCCCTGAGAGACGGGAATGAGACATGGCGTAGGCCGCCGTGTTCACTGCTGTACTGTCGGTTCAGTCGGAAGATTCTGAGTTTATGCCACCAATACTGTGCATGATATAGTGGGGGGGCCCACCCCCCATTCGCCGTCTTGGGTGGCATTGGCCAGTGAGAGTTGCAACTTCACTGGCATTGTGCAATAAGATCTCAGGTAGGTTAAGAAGGAAGGGAGTCCCCAAGGCGTTAACGCCATGTCTCGTTCCCGTCTCTCAGGGAACCGAGGTTACCATAGTAACCGGAGACATTCTCTAATCAGCAATAAATTCCATCAGGACTACACAGAACCGTTGTTAACTGACAAGCTGCGAAAATCCATCTTGTAATAACCACTGCTACGACATTGAGAACAAATTGTAAACATTGTGTCAACTTATTTCGCAATTATGACGAACAGCGATAAATAAACAGATGCTGAAGTGCAGGCAAATGTAGCACTGCCAGTAGTCATTGGAGATTCTTAGTCCTCCTTTCCGTTCTTTCACTTCACTTTCGCTTTACGTATACGTCAGCATTCCATGTCCATTATTGTGAAACCCATGAGAAACAACAAAAACACATCTCCAATCACAGCGTCCTCCATCCTCCTGTTGTTAACGTTGTTGAAAGCCATGCACAAATGACATTGCTGTCGACTGGCTTACGTCACGTCCTAGTACACACTCTTGGTGTGAATGCAACTCTTTAAATGGTACTTGCAAACAGTTCGTGCAAAATTGTCCCAGTACTTTAGTACTGTACATTTAGTTCTGGAACTAAAGCAGTGCGAAACGCCCTAAAGATGACATGCCACCAAACCCCTCACAAAAGAAGAAAGGCGTCAGGTTTACAACTGTGACGACGAGTGCTTACCAGGATCAACTAAATGTTGGGTTTTCAAAAGTATGTGAAATACTTAAAGTTCGTGGCATAGCATCTTTAAAATACGTCCGAGAGTTTTACACACAGGTCTGTTATTTTGGTGACATTTCCATGCCCCGAAACGTGATGCTGAATGAAACGAACTGTGATTGGTTGTTTGACATGTTGGTCAAACAGCTTTATGGGTGGGCCTTGGCCAAAGAAAGCTGCCATGGATTCCAGACCTTCAGCCATCAGTCTGAAGGTCTAGCTACACGAGACTTGGGGGTACTCACACTAGGCATGGTTGCCTTGAACCGAGCCCAAGCGCGATTAACCTCCCTCCCCACTCCCCTGCTGGCCTGCACTCACACTTGCACTAAACTTTCCGGGCCAGAGCACACTTACTACATGTATAAGATAACAGAGAAAACCACTTTCACTAATATTCTGCCGAATAATTCATAATAATTAACGTATAATTTATGCCGTGCATTGATCTTCACTTGTATCAGAAAATGATTACGGAGACAGCTGAGTTTAATGAAATAATTTGCAGCTTTATAAGAGCTTTACTCACACACTGCATTTCCTGTTCATCAATAAGGTAAGAACCAGAGCCATTATAAACCTAAATATACTTGATTGAATTAAATTTATTGGAAAGTGCAATGTAGTAGTAGTAATAAAATATGTTTGCAGTTGTAATGATGACAGTAGCACACACAAAATAGTATCTGTTCCACTCCGGCATGGTTAGCACTCACACTGCATGCGTACCATGCCCACGCCTGAGCCCAACCAAACCATGCCCTGGCCCACCTCTTCCAACCGGGCCAGGGCCAGCTAAATGAACCATGCCCAAGCGCGCCACGGAGCGCTCACACTAGTCAAACGAACCGCTCTTTTGACTTTAGTCTTTGCAACTTTACAGATCTTCTTTATGCACCAAGAGCTTGTAACACTCCAAAGAGAAAGGAAAAATTTAAATCGCGTCATATGACCCCTTTAATCCCCGCATTTCCTCGGGTCTCTGTAGTGTTGTGATGCGTCATATTCACGTAGCAGTGGTGATGAGCGAATGCACTTGAGAAACAGTTTAGAGAGGAGAAATCAATCTATATATAAAGTATTGGTCACAGATTATTGGTCACACAATAAAAGTATAGCGCATCTACTAGTAATTATATATAAATTAATCATTTTTTACCTATGCAAACATCTTAGAAACGATGCATCACACTACAACTGCCAACTTGTATCCAATGCGCATCATTTTGCATCGCATCGTAAACTTTTTATGCCAATGCATGGAGCGAACTGGGGAATCTTACCATCCCTAATTTACATTTATGGACATAAAACTTTCCAATAAATAACAGGAGGACGTTCATACAAAAACTTGCATTAAATTGATTCTTATTGAGTACATAAATATGTATATGTATTCATACATTTTAAAATATTTATTTTTCACTAGAGGTAGAATTAAGATAATTAAGGAATTAATTATCTGCTTTTTGTTGTTGGTTTCAGAAATGCAATCAAGAGGAATTAATAGAAATCAGAAAAAAGCAAGAAATCAGTAAAAGTTAAGGGGAAAATTTTAATCATAATATAAAAATAAATATTTTACAGAGAAAAATTTTCATTGAAATCATGTACATAATCTTTGTTTAATAGTTTGGTAGACACTTTTAAAACATCCATCTCATTTAAAGTTAGACTCCTGATTTTCTTAAAATAAAACAAATAAAAGGTTTACTCCAATTTTAATAAATTATTTCACAGTAAATCTCTTATTTAAAAGAGGTTTATGTATTATTGATTACAATTTGAATGTTTAGTTTTATCACTTTGCATTACTTGTTTGCAGTGTGTATTGAGTGTTACACCAGCTGTGATCAATATCAAGTGAATCCAAAAGTAAATTTTCAGCACTCAATCTCATGGTACAGTATCTATAAAGCAAGAATCCAACACACAACACACATGACAGTGTGATCTCTGTGTCTGTGTCTTGAGTCTCTGTTGATTGTGTGACGGTGTGTCTCTGTAGCAGCTCCTTATTCACCATCATCTGATCCTGAGAAAACAGGATTGATGTCTAAATACTGAGAGTCCTACAATAAAACACACAGACACATATGAGACATTACTGCCGTCACACCACATCAGCAGATCCATTTCTGAAAAAACACAGGCAGAGATATTAGCATATTCATATTACAGAAAGAGATTTGTATGAATGAGAAACTGCTAATATATTAATAACAGTAAATGATCAACAGCTCTCTCTTTATCGCTTACACACAGAGGCACAGTAAGAGATGAAAACATTCATATATTTGTAGATCAGTCACATCACAGAATGTTCCATTGCATAGTCTAATGCAGAGCTGAATAATTATCTTACTCATAATCGTTACACACACAATGTAAGATGTCTGTTACTAAACATGGGCCTATTTAAAATCTTTAAACAAAAATATACTTACAATAATATAATTTCTCTAGTTTATAATGTGGATCATCCTTTAGATCTGAGAGTAACTTCACTTCTGAATCTCCTAGTTTATTCCAAGACAGATCCAGTTCTCTCAGGTGTGAGGGGTTTGATCTCAGAGCTGAAGCCAGAGCAGCACAACTCTTATTTGTGACACCACAATCACTCAACCTGTACAGTGATGAAAATTAAACTTTTAAACACTGAATCTGAATTATAGTTGAAGTGTCTGTAGTTTGCTATTGACTCTGGTCTCAGAGCAGGACAGAAGACATACTAACAAGCACTGTCACATACTGCTGGTGATAGAATGAGATTTATGCATTTTGAAGCTCAATGGTGCTGTCTGAAACTGTCATGTGCTTCAGGACTGAACAGACACACAGTTGAATGTGAGATATTGTTTCGTAGTGATATAAGGATGGATGTGTATGGAGAAAGAGTCACTTGCATCTCTAATAAACACCTACAGGAGGACATTTGCTTCACAGGACCCATTACATATCAACAGGGCTCAAACTGGGGGGGATGCGGGGGATTTCAAATCCCTTGTTTAAAAAAAAGACAAAAAGCATCCCCTCTGTAAAACCAGCATCCCCTTTAGAATAATATTGTTGTGTATTATTTAAAGCTTGTAAATGTAAATGAAACACTGAAGTTCTCTACATATAATAATTTATGAACTAAAGACCTGCAACAATCTGAATTCAGAACTGTATGAGCTATGCACAAGTTCACCCATGTTTTTGTCATATTTGTGCAAAATGGTTCAAGCACAACTTTTGACGTTCTTTAAAAAGAAGACAACAAAAGGTATGACATTTCCTTGACTAGTGTTTAAAGACATTTTCCTGATAAAACATTATTGTGCTGTATGTGTGACTGTGAGGGACAGAGAAAATACTGACAAGTTAATACTGAGTTACATTTAAGACACATACTGGCTGTTTTTTCCTGTTTAGCCAATGAAAATAGTTCTAAACAAATCCGGATCAGAACATTTGCATGTCTCAGAGCAACACTGCAGTCTTTCGTTCCTGAATGAATCTGTTTTTGAACTAATCAAGTGAGTCAATGATTCAATGATCCACTCATAAAGGCAGCACCTGGCTTTTGCTGTTTCTCAATTCCAAGAATGCAGAGAACAGACTTGTGTTCTCGTGGAGACCGGTCTTGCCAGACTACCTTGAAAGAACGAACCTCGGAAGGATGCAGGGTTGCCAGGTTTTCACAGCAAAACCCACCCAATTGCTACTCAAAACTAGCCCAAAACTAGCTCAATCGCTTTTCAGGGGCGATCCCCCGGGGTTAAAAACTTTTTTTGGTGGGGTTCCCCTGGTAAAAGTCGCATTCCAGGGTTAAATATCACATTATTGGGGTGGCTTCAACCTGCGGACATGAAGAACATCCCACAGCAACAGTGTTAAAGTAGCCCATTTCCGCGGGAAAACTGCGGACTTGGCAACACTGGAAGGACGCGAGAACACAGAATGCATCCTTGTGAGAATTGAGATGCACTGTGATCTTGCTTCTCAACTGACAGCCAGCGCTTTATAAGAAGCGAGACAGCAGCACACAGTACACAATAAATAACACATAACATCACAAACAAATGTCATAACACTTTTAAAACATTAATTTAATTTTATTATAGACAATATTTTCATATTATGCTATAGCTTTTTACCACATGTATAGAATGAATAGGCTATTTATAATGTTACATTTTTCATTGCCAGTGTTAAAATACTTTTTATGCTTTCTCACTTCATTAAAATTATGCAAAACAAAATGACAAATGTTTACTTTCATGAGCCACGTATTTTCACGCTTGCAGTGGGAATCTCTTAAGCGAGAACGAGAAGTTTGAACCACTAGTGTATAACTTCGATGGTTAATGATGACGTAGAGCGAAAACACAAGGATGCATAAGAATGCATAAGAATGCATATTGAGAAACTGCCTTTGTTTCTAAATGAATCAGTCCTTTTGAGCAAATTGTTTGGATGAACGATTCAGTGAATCGCTCATTAGAACAGGGCCTTGTTTCCACCTACTGGTGGTTTAAATTGTCATATTTATTAATCCATTACAGGCCTAAAAATTTATTAATCCATGACTTTTTTAGTGCAGTTGTGGCCTAAGTGGTTCAAGTCTCAGATCTGGCCGGTATTGTAGGTGGGGTGAGTTAATGTACAGCACTCTCTCTCCACCCTCAATATCACGACTGAGGTGAGACCCTTGAGCAAGGCACCAAACCCTCAACCAGTGGTGGAACTAGAGTTTTATACAGTGGGTGGCCAAGACTAATTCAGGGGGTCCATAGACCATGATAGAAAATCAGTGTATAACTCCAACCTGGCATAAAAAAATGCATTAATAAATCCTACGATTGCAGATTACTTTATATTACCCCACATTAGCTATACATTCATACCATAAATTCAAATGTTAGTCTACTGAAACTTATTTTTCTTACTTCTATCATCTCATTACCTGTTGTTGGAGCAGAAGATCTAACATTAAGTTGTAGGCTACAGAGAATTTTGTTAATGTTGTTCAGGAAACCTAAAACTTCAAATACTTCAAACAGGGCTGACAACTTTTAGGTTTAGCCTGGAGTGAGAATTCAGGAATAATTAACAAGCCTGCGATTACTACCAGTCAAACGTTTTTGAACAGAAAGATTTTTTTATGTTTTTTTTTAAGAAGTCTCTTCTGCTCACAAAGCCTGCATTTATTTGATCCAAAATACAGCAAAAGCAGTAATATTGTGAAATATTTTTACCATGTAAAATAACTGCTTTTATTTGAATATATTTTAAAGGGGTCATATGACATTAAACACAAAATGTCATATGACCCCTTTAAAATATATATATATATATATATATATATATATATATATATATATATATATATATATATATATATATATATATATATATATACATTATTTTGTGTATTTGGTGTAATGAAATGTGTTTATGCAGTTTAAGGTTCAAAAAACACATTATTTTCCACATACTGTACATTATTGTTGCTCCTCTATGCCCCGCCTTCTGAAATTCGTTGATTTTTACAAAGCTCATCGTTCTGAAAAGCGAGGTGTTCTCTGATTGGCCAGCTATCCAGTGTGTTGTGATTGGCCAAATTCCTCAAGCGTATGACGGAAATGTTACACCCCTTGCCTTACTGTGGTGCCGTCTCCCGGCACGACGAGACAAAACCAATAAAACCCATAACAAACGAGGCATTTGTTGAATCAAGTGGAGACATAATTACTGATTATAATGACTTATACTGTGTTTTCAATACAAACAACAAGTGCTACTCTGCTACTGTGCACTGCTCAAAACTCGCCTTTGAATCATCAGTGGCAAATTCTTTAAATATGTAAATGTACTTACAGACTGTGAGTCAGAAGCACCAGACTGTCCTTGCAAAGTTGGAATTGACCCACTTTATAGAAACAGCCATTGTGCCACAGACACATTGTAAACTACTGGTTCAGGAAACAGTCCTCGTCCTCCATAAAATGCACTGCACACATCTGAATATTTGTGTTGAACTGTTCTGGAACAGTGTTTTAAATACAAATTAACCAATGATTTCTAGTTGTGTCCTCTTTTGAAAGACCAAACAAAGTAGTTTCGCTTTCACAACGTAACACACAGCGACTCCACAACATGGCAGCGGCAGCAACAGCGAGAATAAAAGGTACGCCTTCTTTCTTTGCGTGAACATTTGGGCGGCGTTATGCAAATCTTCCCACACAATGACGTAGAGACGTGGGGGCATGTTGAAACGAGATGTTTTAGGTAGGTTGACTCTTAACTTTTATGAAGAATATCTTTTTGGATTTGAGACTTTAGCCAACTTTTTTGCAACTTTACAGATCTTCTTTATGCACCAAGAGCTTGTAACACTCCAAAGAGAAAGGAAAAATTTAAATCGCATCATATGACCCCTTTAAAATATAATTTATTTCTGTGATTTCAAACCTGAATATTTAGCATCTTTATTCCAGTCACATGATCCTTCAGAAATCATTCTGATTTGCTGATCAAAAAACATTTATTATTAATATTATTATTATTATTAGGCCTATTATTATTATTATTATTATTATTATGTAAAAAAAACAGCTAAGTAGATTTTTTCAGGTTTCTTTAAGTTTAGAAGAATAGCATTTATCTGAAACAGAAACATTTTAAAAACATCTTTTGTAACATTATAAATGTCTCCACTTTTGACAATGTTTTCACAATGTCTTCATCATCACTTTTGATCAGTTGAAAGCATCCTTGCTAAATAAAATAATTAATTTCTTTCACAAAAAATAATAAATACAAATAAATAAATAAACGGACTCCAAGCTTTTGAATGGTATAGTGTTTAATCTTACAAAAGCTTTTTATTTCAGATATATGCAGATATTTGGATCGTTCTATTCATTAAAATACTGTTTTAAATATTGATAATAATAATAAACAAAATGTTTCCTGAGCAGCCAATCAGCATATTAGAATGATTTCTGAAGGATCATGTGACACTGAAGACTGCAGTAATGATGCTGAAAATTCAGCTTTGATCACAGGAATAAATTACATTTTAATATTCAAATAAAAAGCAGCTAATTTAAATAGTAAAAATAGTTCACAATATTACTGCTTTTGCTGTATTTTGGATCAAATAAATGCAGGCTTGGTGAGCAGAAGAGAATTCTTTAAAAAAACAAAAATCTTACTGTTCAAAAACTTTTGACTGGTAATGTAGGCTAACAAATTTTATTCTAAACTAAATTATACAGGGAACCCGATTGTTAAGGTTAAAAGTAACAATTGATTTGTATACAAGTTCATTTTAGACCATTTTTATAATAACGTTATATCTATACATTTTCATTGATTATAATAAAAAAGACCAATTATAAGTAAATATATAGCCTAACTGTAATGTTTGCAAAATTCTGCTCTAGTTATGTGATGTGAACTGTCTTTCCGCAGTTGAAACAGCCATTACATGAGACACTATACATTCAATACCTTGTAGCTTATCTTTCAACATGGATCGGATGTTTATCTAATGTTTATTTCATGCTAATTATAGAATGCACTCCTGCCTCGCTTGAACTGAGGCAATGCGAAGGCGCATGTGAACCGTCATGCCAATAAAGAGCTCCAAACTGTATTTATCATTTGAAATTCTTAAAACTTACATTTTGAATTGCTGAGACTTTGTTCCCTATTATCAAAAGTGACCTGCTCTGTTGTGTCTGTCAGCTCGTTGTCTGCCTGTGTCCTCTCTGCTCTGTGATGTTTTTCACTCCGTAATAAAATGAACGTCTGGCATGAGCAACTGGAAATGGATGAGATAAAGTGCAATGTGGAACACCAGACATGTCACATCCTTGAGTTTGAGGCTAAAATAAATGCTTCTTTCAGTACGATTAAACAAAGGAAATGAAATAGTAGCATCTTAATTATTGAGGTGGCACCCGGAGTAGCCGATCAGATGTCAGGGGTGTCCAGTGCCACCCTGGACACCCCTCTGGTTCCACCACTGTCCACAAATAAAAGTAGACCCTTTGCCCTGTCAAACAATACCTTATTATTATCTGTATGATCAAAAATGACAGAGTATTTTTAGTTCTTTTCATGGGCATTAAGAAAAAACGAGACAGACCGCACCGGTGCCGCAGGATGTTTTTTCATGTCCGCGGGTTAAAGCAACCCCATATTTACCCCCTGGAAGGTGTCTCTCACATTGTCCCACAGCAACATTAAAATAGTGAAGATTAGTGTACAATGTTTTAGAATAATAATTTATTCTGTTCAGTGTCCATTTCATTAATTTAAAATATTTAATTCTGGGGGCATCCAAGTTATTTGACATAATTGTTTTTTTTTTTTTTAAATAACACAATAGTTACTTTCCCTGGTAATTAGTTACTTTTATAATGATGTAACTCAGTTACTAACTCAGTAACTATAACTAATTGCTTTTTTTTTAAAGTAGCATGCCAAAAACTGATAATTTAACACCCTGTTGATTGGGTTTTCTCTTCAGTGCTGTTGTGTTACCATTCTTGTTGTAATTGGTGCCTTTGATAAAAAACACAATGGTTTGTAAATTAATTATTTGTTTGTATGTTCATTTGTTTTACTGTTCTTTACTTAATTAGTTTATATTAGGGAATGGATTAGTACAGAGGTTGGTGCCATTTTCTTTTGATCCTGTTTTCTCCTGTTTAAGCTAGTTAGGTTAGTGCATTTTGTTGTATTTTCAGAGAGATGATCTTACCACAGTTTCTCCAGTTTACAGTGAGAATCTTCAAGTGCAGCACAGAGAAGCTTCATGTCCAAGTCTCCTAGTTTATTCTCGGACAGATCCAGTTCTCTCAGACGTGAGGGGTTTGATCTCAGAACTGAAGCCAGAGCAGCACAGTCTTCATCTGTGATTCCACAACATCTCAACCTGTACAGAGATGAAATGATACTTGTAAATGCTATGAACTGAAAAAGAAAACAATAAATAATAACATGCAACTCCAATGTAAATGCTTAATTTTGTAAAACCTGCATACACACTCTAATATTAGTGGGCAAAACAGTCCAGCACTGTACCCTGTAAGAGAAGCCTGAATTGTATTCAAAACTTCTGATAGAAACATACACTACTGTTCAAAAGTTAATTAATTAAACGAAAATCAATTAATTATTTTACTCAGCAAAGTTCCATTAACTTTTAAACAGTATGAAACACTGTATAGAAAACACATGAAAATACTGACCTATAAACTCTGGAAAACATCTGCAGCATTAAAGATTTCTTAGAATTTCTTAATGCTTTAACAGTGAAGAGATTGTTCACAGTGACACTTACCGAACTGATCTGGATTCTTTAATTACAGGCAGCAGCTTCTGAAGAACTTTCACATTGTTTCCTACAACAAATTCATTAATATCAAACATATCCAGCTGTTTCTCTGATGTCAACAAAGCAAAAGCTACAGCTGACCACTGAGATGAAGAGAGTTTGGCTTTATTTACTGTTCCAGAGTTCAGATACTGTTGTATTTCCTCCACTAGTGAATGATCACCCAGTTCATTCAGACAGTGGAACAGATTGATGGATTTCTCTGGAGAGTCAATGGTCCTGATCTTCCTCTTGATGTACTCCACTGTTTTCTGATTTCTGTCAGAGCTGCTTCTTGTCTCTTTCATTAGTCGTTGTAGGAGAATCTGATGAGACTCCACTGACAGACCCAGAAGAAACCGCAGAAAAATATCCAGATATCCATTTTTACTCTGTAGAGCCTCATCTACAGCTCTCTGATGCAGCTCAGATAATGAAACATGTTCTGATGAATTGAGCAGAAACCAGTCCTTAACTTTAGACCACAAACTCTGTTTCTTGATTGGCTCAAACACATTTATGTTGTGATTTGTACAGGAGATATGTACATATAGAGCTGCTAGATGTTCCTGAACTGTCAGATGAACAAAGCAGAAGACTTTCACCTGAAACAAGACAAACTCCTCTCTGAAGATCTGAGTGCACAATCCTGAGTACACTGATGCTTCTGTCACATCAATGCCACACTCTCTCAGGTCTTCCTCATAGAAGATCAGGTTGCCTCTTTCTAGTTGCACATATGCTAGTTTTCCTAGTTTGAAAATCATTTCTTTGTCTGTGTCCTTCTTGTACTTTGTGTTTTTTATGTTAATCTGTGCCATCAGGAAGTGTGTGTACATCTGAGTGAGAGTCTTGGGAATCTCTCCACTCTCTGCTTGACTCAACATCTTCTCCAGAACAGCGGCTGAGATCCAGCAGAAGACTGGGATGTGGCACATGATGAAGAGGCTCTTTGATGACTTCAGGTGTGAGATGATCCTATCGGCCAGACTCTGATCACTGATTCTCTTCCTGAAGTATTCCTTCTTCTGTGGATCATTGAAGCCTCGTACCTCTGTCACTCGATGGACACACTCAGAGGGGACGAGATCAGCTGCTGCTGGTCTGGAGGTGATCCAGATGAGAGCAGAGGGAAGCAGATTCCCCACAATGAGGTTCTTCAGCAGCACATCCACTGATGCTGATTCACTTACATCACACAACCTCACATCGCTCTGAAAATCCAGAGACAGACGACACTCGTCCAGACCATCAAAGATGAACAACACTTTATATTTGTCACTGGATATTTCCATTTCTTTTGTTTCAGGGAAAAATACATGAAGAAGATCTGAAAGACTGAGTGTTTCGTGCTTCATCAGATTGAGCTCTCTGAAAGGAAGTGGAAATATGAGCTGGACGTCCTGATTCTCTTTCCCTTCAGCCCAGTCCAGGATGAACTTCTGCACAGAGACTGTTTTTCCAATGCCAGCGACTCCTTTTGTCAGCACAGTTCTGATGGGTTTGTCTTGTCCAGGTAAAGCTCTAAAGATGTCACTGCATTTGATCGGTGTGTCCTCTGTTGCTGCTCTCCTGGATTGTGTCTCAATCTGTCTCACCTCGTGCTCATTACTGATCTCTCCACTCTCACTCTCTGTGATGTACAGCTCTGTGTAGATCTCATTCAGGAGTTTAGGGTTTCCCTGATTTGCTTGTCCCTCATACAGACACTCAAACTTCATCATCAGATTTGATCTAAACATGTTGAGGACTTCATGGCTGAAAAATTAAAACACCACATTTAAGAATCTTTTTTTTCTGTATTACAAGACAATGGACATATTATTAGGTTTATAAAATATGTAAGTTAATAATGAACTCTAAATAAATTCCTCAGGAATTGAAATTTAGATTGTTTAATTATCACTGAGACCTGGCTAAATGTTGGTGACATGTATGCATTTGGAGAACTCCCTTTAGTTATGATTTTGGGAAAATATGGTGTCATTTCATTGTTATGCTGATGATACTACCTTTAACTCTCCCACTACTTTGGAAAGACTGTCAACCTGCTTAGATTGGGGTTAAGGCATAGATGTCTATAATATTTTTGAACTTAAATGAGGTAATGATTTTTGGTCCCTCTGAATCAGGTGACATGGCCGAAATTTATCTGGGAACACTGAGCTGCTTTAGGAAACATCCGGTTAAAAATGTGGGTGTGGTTTGTTATAGTGCTCTAACATCAGACAAAATGTCAAAATGAGTTTCTTTCAACTGAGAATGATCTATAGGATTAAGCCCTTTTTATCCAGTAAGGATTTAGAAAAGGTTATTCATGAGTGTACCTTCACTCTGTTAGACTACTGCAACTCAATCTTTTTTGGTGCTCCGAATTAAATCCTAGATAGATTACAGATGGTCCAAAACACTACCACAACTTGTACCCGAAAAGCCCTGCCATATATTGCTGACCTGATTCAAGTTCAAAAGCCAAAGAGGTTACTTCGCTTTCATACACATAATACAGAGTCCCAACTTGTGCCATACACACATATGCAGCAGAGAAAATGTCACAGTAAAGTGAGGCTAATGCGAGGCAACTTTAGATATCCCAAAAACATTCAGATGTTCCTTTTATATTCAGGTTGCTTAAACTGCAAAATCAATCTTTTATTTAATGTTGTTTTCAGTTGATGCGCCTCCTATGCTGTTTTCAGTTGTGGTGCTTCCTATCCAATAATCGCAATAAGCTTATAATAAGCATATTATTTCTATTTTGTTGATTTTGATTGCTTCTATTGTCCACATTTGTAAGTGCCTTTGGATAAAAGCATCTGCTAAATGACTAAATGTAAATGTAGACCTGTCACTCCTCATAGACACACGGCTGAACTCTGGCTCTGATCTCTTTCGCTGAACTGAACTGTAACAAACAGATATTAAATGTAATAATTTGCATTACTGTACTCATTTATATAATCATCATTTAAAAACACTTATGATCTTTTGATTTAGACTATTTTGATACAAAAACCGAATTAAGTGCTTTCATAAATGTATCATATATTCATAAATACCTAATGTGAATACCATAATACCAGGAATACTTCATATAAAAACAATAATTGTCAATGATGTCTTCTAAAGAAATGTTATACCTAAAATCCTGTGAATGACCCATAGATCTGTCACTCCACGTAGATACATGGGTGAACACAGCTGGCTCTGATCTCTTTCGTGGTAATGAACTAAAAGACAGAGTAAAGTAAATCTTTTAAATGATTGTATTCATATTCATTCATCAATAAAAAAAAATACTCATTAACTTTTCATTTACACCATATTGATGCAGAAACTGTAAACTGAGCCAACTGCTTTCATAGCTGTATCTCTGTATGTGAGCAACACAGATAAAGATAAAGAAATGTTATACCTGAAATCTTGTGGATGAGCCATAGACCAGTCACTCCTCACAGACACTTGGCTGAAATCTGGCTCTAATCTCTTTTGCGGTAGTAAACTAAAACAAAGACAGAATAAAGGAAATCTTTTAAATGATTGTATTTATATTCATACATCAATAAAAAAATTAAAAAAAAAAAAAACTCATAAGCTTTTCATTTAAACTATGTGAATACAAAATTGTAAAATAAGCTAAGTACTTTAATAAATGTGTCTCTCCACTCACAATCTTATTGGAATACTATAACACAATTAATAATTCATATAAAAACACCAATTATGTACAGTATATATCAATGATGCTTTCTAATGAAACGTTATACCTGAAATCTTGTGGATGAGCCATAGACCAGTCACTCCTCACAGACACTTGGCTGAAATCTGGCTCTGATCTCTTTTGCGGTAGTAAACTAAAACAAAGATAGAATAAAGGAAATCTTTTAAATTATTGTATTCATATTTATTCATCAATAAAAAAAAAATACTCATTAACTTTTCATTTACACCATATTGATGCAGAAACTGTAAACTGAGCCAACTGCTTTCATAGCTGTATCTCTGTATGTGAGCAACACAGATAAAGATAAAGAAATGTTATACCTGAAATCTTGTGGATGAGCCATAGACCAGTCACTCCTCATAGACACTTGGCTGAAATCTGGCTCTAATCTCTTTTGCGGTAGTAAACTAAAACAAAGAGAGAATTAAGGAAATCTTTTAAATGATTGTATTTATATTCATACATCAATAAAAAAAAATAAAAAAAAAACTCATAAGCTTTTCATTTAAACTATGTGAATGCAAAATTGTAAAATAGGCTAAGTACTTTAATAAATGTGTCTCTCCGCTCAAAATCTAATTGGAATACTATAACACAATTAGTACTTCATATAAAAACAACAATTATGTACAGTATATATCAATGATGCTTTCTAATGAAATGTTATACCTGAAATCTTGTGGATGAGCCATAGACCAGTCACTCCTCACAGACACTTGGCTGAACTCTGGCTCTGATCTCTTTTGCGGTAGTAAACTAAAACAAAGAGAGAATTAAGGAAATCTTTTAAATTATTATATTTATATTCATTCATCAATAATAAAAAAACAAACACTCATAAGCTTTTCATTTTAACTATGTGAATACAAAATTGTAAAATAGGCTAAGTACTTTAATAAATGTGTCTCTCCGCTCAAAATCTAATTGGAATACTATAACACAATTAGTACTTCATATAAAAACAACAATTATGTACAGTATATATCAATGATGCTCTCTAATGAAATGTTATACCTAAAATCTTGTGGATGAGCCATAGACCAGTCACTCCTCATAGATACTTGGCTGAAATCTGGCTCTGATCTCTTTTGTGGTAGTAAACTAAAACAAAGAGAGAATTAAGGAAATCTTTTAAATGATTGTATTTATATTCATTCATCAATAATACAAAAACAAACACTCATAAGCTTTTCATTTTAACTATGTGAATACAAAATTGTAAAATAGGCTAAGTACTTTAATATATGTGTCTCTCCGCACAAAATCTAAATGTAATACTATAACACAAATAATACTTCATATAAAAACACCAATTATGTACAGTGTATGACAATGATGCTTTTTAACAAAATGTTATACCTGAAATCTTGTGGATGAGCCATAGACCAGTCACTCCTCACAGACACTTGGCTGAACTCTGGCTCTGATCTCTTTCGCTGAACTGAACTAAAACAAAGACAGAATATAGGAAATCTTTTAAATGATTGTATTCATATTTATTCATCAATAAAAAAATACTTATGAACTTTTCATTTACACCATATTGATGCAGAAACTGTAAACTGAACCAACTGCTTTCATAGCTGTATCTCTGTATGTGAGCAACACAGATAAGCTAAAGAAATGTTATACCTGAAATCTTGTGGATGAGCCATAGACCAGTCACTCCTCACAGACACTTGGCTGAAATCTGGCTCTGATCTCTTTCGCTGAACTGAACTAAAACAAAAAGAGATTACAGTCAGATAATTATTAAAAAATATTGCATACATTTCTATTCATCATTAAAAACTAAAATTTTTATTTACACAACACTGAACTGAGAAAAAAAAAAGTAAACTGAAATACCAGAAATCTTGTGAATGATCCATAGAACTGTCATTCCACATAGTACTGAAATCTGGTTCTTATCTTTTCTGGTGTACTGGAACTGGACTATAACAAAGAGAGATTAAAGATAATAAAAATAAAAAAATACCTGTACTCGTTCATTCATCATTAAAAACAATTGTGATCTTTCCATTTACACTATCTTGACACAAAAAAAGTTAAGTGAGTGCTATAAAATATCAAACACATATTAAAATACAAATACTTCCTTCAATGTACATATTAATGCGGAAGTCACCTGTAAAGCGAGACGTTAGCACTCACCTTGATCAACATTTAATTACATACCAGTTCAAAAACATTATCCACCTTTTTTTTGTCAAGTTGCTACGCGTAAATACGCTGCTTAACTTTTATAGCTGTTCCTATAAAACACGTTGATATTTCACATAGAATCGATTCTGTTTGTTTAAATGGCGAAACATCAACTCTGAACATTTGCTTTCACTTTATTTGTGACGCAAACGATGATAAAGACACGTACTTTGCACGCGAGATCTCAAGTCGCACGGTGGTGCTCGTTTGGTAGATTACATTTTTCCCTAATAAATAATTACAGACATTCGCTTAGTACAAGGTTACAAATACAATACAGCAGGGCACGGTGAAGTTAGTTTCAGGCACATCCACACAAATCAAAAAATAAATAAATAAATAAATAAAATCCACAGCTAGACTTTCTCTGTCAGGTTCATCCTCTGAGATCTGCTGTTCAACAGGTTTGTCCGGCTCACAGTCCTGACACGAGCTCCATTGCTCATTCAGACCGGCTTTCTTCAGTAAGTTGTGCTCTGTTCCTTTCCGGATGTGAGAGCAGGACACCCCTTACAGAGAATCATGTGTGAGTTTGATGATTAAAATCACTGTCAGGATCTCATTGTTCAGGGCAGCTGTCACACATGTACCTGCTGTCTCAGTGCTGCTGTCTGCTCGAGGACTTCTGTCTTTCCCCTTCTTTTTACCCATTCTGGTTTATAGACACCTTAAAACATATTATCAGAACTTAATAATACATTATAATACTTTATTATAACAAATAATCACCTATAACTGACTGATGTGATGACAGCTCTCTGATACAAAGATGTTTTGTATAAAGTGACATCACTTTAAATATTAGTTGATGAATATATAATTAATAAATTACTGAATGTTTAATTAATTGAAAATACAAATAAACTCCAACATCTGTCAGTTTTAGGTGAAAAACAAGACGAAAGTTAAACAAATTTCTTGTCCTGTCATGTCTTGGGTATCTAGGAGGACCCCATCTCACTGGGATGACACGTGAATAAAAATAAACAAATATACAAATGAAGTCATTTTTGTAATTAAAGTACTTTTTTGTACTTTTTGTAAATGTACAAATAGTACTTTTTTTAGGTATTTTGCTGCCATATAGCCTGCATTCATAATGGTTATTACATAAATATGTGTTAAAAAATAGGCTTTCTCTATCTTTAGTTATTTATTGCATGCTTTTATTCTGTTCTACTCTCATACAAAACACTGAACTCAAAAGCAACTGAAAACTGCTGGAATTTTTTTTTTTTTTTTTTTTTTTTTTTTTAAATTGATGTACATCCAAAATAAATGTGAAAGTAAACTTTAGTCAGGAGCCAAAAGTTAGTTCTGGTAATTGGAGGGTCTTCTATTAAATGAAACAGACACCAGTGGTTAACATTTATAATGCACTTATACAATGTAAACTTTTCCTGAAATAAAAATATCTTCCATTATCTTAAAAATTATAGTTTTGACAACTATCACAATAATTTGTCAAAGTAAAAAAAGTAAAAAATAAAAAAAGTAAAAAAAAATTTTTATCAGCTGCAGAATCACACCCATTTGTTGTTAATGATGGAAAGTGAATAACAATCATATGATACATTGAATTTTTGATCATTAGAAGAATAATGATACTTGAAGCTATACCTTCTGTAAAACTCTCCATCTTGGTAGACAAAACATTTAAATAAATAAAAATTAGATATTGGACAATGAAATATGCACCTTTTTCCATTAAATAGAAAAGATCAGCTTAATTCTAAATAAGTTAGTATGGTTAGTCCAAATAGGTTGAGTGAACTTATTTATACAGTAACTTCCAGTATGCAATAACTTGATAGAAACCAGATAATTTAAGTGTTTTTTTAAAGAGAAATTCCACCATAAACCTCTTATTTACACCATGTCTATTACTTGTTGATTTAAATGTTGTTGTAGTGTAAATTGTATGCTACAGCATCTACACAATCAGTATTAAAAAAAACCTCCAAATTGCAGATGATGCTTTTCAACACTTATTCACGACCATCACGTATATATAATGATATCTGATGACCATCAAATGAACATCAAATGACATCTGTAATTCAAAAGAAGTGGTCCAGAAAATGTAAAAATAACAAAACTGATGTGTAGTCACACACACATGACAGTATGATTGCTGCGTGTCTCTGTGTCTTGAGTCTCTGTTGATTATCTGTGTGTCTCTGCAGCAGCTCGTTGTTCACCATCAGCTGATCCTGAGGAAACTGGACTGACGTCTAAATACTGAGAGTCCTACAATAAAACATACAGACAGTCACATATGAGTACATGACATTAGTATATTTTATTATATTCATATTACAGCCAAATATTTGAATGAAAACTGCTAATAGATTAATAACAGTAAATGATCGACGAACTATATCACTAACAGAGACACTGTAAGAGTTGAAAATATTCACATATGCATAGATAAGTCACATGATGGAATTAAACTCTCATTAAATGCAGATTAAAGTTCAGAGACTAAAGCGTAATCTTATATTCTCTAATTACAAATATATAAGACCTGTTACTAAACTTTGAAAAGTTTTAAATAAAAATATACTCACAAGAGTATAGTTTCTCTAGTTTATAATGTGGATTATGCTTTAGATCAGACAGACACTTCACTTCTGATTTTTGTAGTTTATTCCCAGACAGATTCACATATCTCAGGTGTTCAGGGTTTGATCTCAGAGCTGAAGCCAGAGCAGCACAACCTTCAACTGTGATGCCACAACACCTTAACCTGTAGAGAACAATGACATAATGTGAACTGTTGTTACAAGTGTCTGTAGTTTGAGATATAATGACAAGCAGTGCCACATATTAGAGGAAAAGGAAACTGCTGACGGAGGAGAAAGGCTGAAACTCTGCCACTCCTGAAAACCAGTGTGTTGATTCATACAGATACACCTTTCTATACAGTATTTTTCTTTATTCTACTATATTTAAGAGAGTCACTTATTAAACAGCTTTCTTGTTTTAAAGGTTTTGAGGCTCTTTCCTTTTATCACTGACTAATAATAACCTTCATTATAATGTCCTTATAATGTCATTAACAAACACATTCATGTTTATCAGAAAGTTCAGTATTAGTCAAACTACCAGAAGCAACTGAAGCTCTACTAAATGGTTAGTGGGTCAAAAAACAGAAGCAGCAGATCATGTGATGTGATGAATGGAATGAACTTCATGTTCATCAGAGTCATCAGAGTTATTTGTGCTGAGATTTAGTGTGTTTACTGAATATTTATTTTACAAGAAGATTTTAGTCCTAAAATATACATTAAAGTACATGCCTTACATGTGTGACTACCAGTGATTAACTTACTCCAGTTTCTCCAGTTTACAGTGAGGGTCTTTAAGTCCAGCAGAGAGATGCTTCATGCCCAAATCTCCTATTTTATTCCAAGACAGATCCAGTTCTTTCAGGTGTTCAGGGTTTGATCTCAGAACTGAAGCCAGAGCAGCACAACCTTCATCTGTGACAACACAATTTCTCAACCTGCAGACAACGACACACTCTTCACTCTCTGTATTAGATTAAAAAAAAACCTGTCTTGTACTGAAGGGATTTAAATTCAAAGCACTGACTGCAAAATGTCTTACAAAATTCACCACCGGAAAAATCCCTACATGAGAGGTCTGTGCTGCTGCATTCAGCTCTATTACCAGAAACTCATCATTTTAAGATATGTATTAACATTTATCATTCCTTCTCTTTCAAGGGATTTGACTGCAGTGCATAACAATGCATTCATTTGTTTCCTTTACTCCACAACAACATCACTGACGGTGTGATGAGTTGCGTTTACCCATTAGAAACAATAATATATCATTAAAACCTGTATTTCTGAATCACAACCTGGAAAATGCTTATTGATCTACTAAAAACACTCTTACGACAGACTAAAATGTTGGTTGCTGGTTTGTGATTTAAGGGTGGGGGAGTTTTGTCCTAGGATGTACTGTTTTTTAATCTTGTTTTTTGAATTGAGACAAATCTGAGTTGTCGTCAAGGCTGATCTTTATCTATAAAAATATTTTTATAGTATAATTGGAAGTTGTAGGGAGTGGGTGCAGTTTTCTGTTGATTTAGTTGTTTTCAAGTTGTTTTTTCATTTCAAGTAGAGAGGGAGTCAGGAAACTATCTCTGTTGTTGATTTGGTTTTATTTTATTGAGTTAAGTTTAGTGACAACTTTAGTAGTTAAGACGTAATTTTGCTTGTTGCCTTACTCCTGAAGTCATTTTACACTTACATAATAATAACACTGTATACTAATACATTTTACTGATACTAATACTAATACAATTTAATTATCTGTTTAATTCTTATAATTGCATTTAATAATATTAGGTGAAATTAGGTGATGCTCCTCTTTTGTTGAAATAATAATTATAATAATTATTATTATTATTAATAATAATAATAATGTGAAACGTTTCAGTTCAACAAAATTATGGTGATATTTCTTTATTTGTTTAATTTTTATAACAACTTATTATTAATATTATTATTGTTGTTTTCCTTTGCTTTTAATTTTACAGAAAGCTGCGGGGAAGATTCTCATGCATTGTTAGAATTATAATAGAAAAAAAGGGGGAGTAATACTGTTAATTTTAGGCCCTGTACGAAGTAAATAAATGTGTGTGTGTGTGTGTGTGTGTGTGTGTGTGTGTGTGTGTGTGTGTGTGTGTGTGTGTGTGTTTACAATCAACACAACATTTTAAAAAAGTTTTTGCAAAAAGATGAATGTGATTAACAGTAAGAATGAAACTTGAATGTTTTTCATTTCTCAGTTCTGACTATGTTGATCTTTACTCTGTTTAAAATCAAGAGATTGAAATGTTGATTGTGTGTGTGAGTGTGTATTTTAGTGTGACTCTCAGTTCTGCAGTATCATGTTATTGAGGAGCAGCTCATGTGTTCAATCATTTACAGCTCAATCAACTGAACTCACAGCAGCTGAAAGAGACTGAACACTTCATACTTTACAATGCATTTCAATTGTGAGATTCATATATGATCTTACTCTAGTTTCTCCAGTTTACAGTGAAAATCCTTGAGTACAGTAGACATCAGTGTGATTCCTGAATTTCCTAGTTTATTCCAAGACAGATCAAGTTCTCTCAGGTGTGAGGGGTTTGATCTCAGAGCTGAAGTCAGAGCAGCACAACCTTCATCTGTGAGACCACAATTATACAACCTGGAGAGAACAATGACACACTCTTCACTCTCTCATATCAGTTCAGATGAGTTTAACAGTGAATCCATTAATAAACATAAAATAAACAGAGCAAAAATTTACATGTTTGATGACCCACTGGACTGATGTCTAAAATGTCACAGATCACATAGAATGATAAATAACATTTTTTTGTTGCACAATGTCAGTGGTTTAAAAATTACAGTTATTTAAATTTACTTATTTACATAAACATTTGAATAACTGATAAACCATTTTGTAGAAAACATGCAAATACTGACCACTGAACTCTGAAGAACATCTGCAGCACTGGAGATTTATGAGCTTTTAACTTTGATTTTATTAATGTTTTAACAGTGAAGTGATTGTTCTCAGTGATACTTACCGAACTGATCTGGATTCTTTAATCACAGGCAGCAGCTTCTTAAATACTTCTAGTTTTTTGGTTTCATTGTTTCCTTCAGCAAATTTATTAATATCAAACTCATCCAGCTTCTTCTCTGATGTCAACAAAACAAAAACTACAGCTGACCACTGAGATGAAGAGAGCTTGGCTTCATTTACTGTTCCAGAGTTCAGATACTGTTGTATTTCCTCCACTAGTGAATGATCACCCAGTTCATTCAGACAGTGGAACAGATTGATGGACTTCTTGGGAGAGTCAATGGTCCTGATCTTCCTCTTAATGTACTCGACTGTTTCCTCATTGTTGCCAGAGCTGCTTTTTGTTTCATTTTGTTTTATTAGTCCTTGTAGGAGAATCTCATGAGATTTCACTGTCAGACCCAGAAGAAATCGCAGGAAAAGATTCAGATGTCCATTTTTACTCTGTAGAGACTCATCTACAGCTCTCTGATGCAGCTCAGATAATGAAACATCAAATGAATTTTGTTTGTGAACTTTGGACATCAAACTCTGTTTGATGGTTGGTTTAAACACATTTCTGTTGTTATTTATACAGGAGAGGTGCACATATAGAGCCGCTAGATGTTCCTGAATGCTCAGATGAACAAAGCAGAAGACTTTCCCCTGATACAAGCCAAACTCCTCTCTGAAGATCTGAGTGCACAATCCTGAGTACACTGATGCTTCTGTCACATCAATGCCACACTCTCTCAGGTCTTCCTCATAGAAGATCACATTGCCTTTCACAAGCTGCTGAAAAGCCACTTTCCCCAGTTTGAGGATCATGTCTTCATCTGTCACATTCTTCTCATAGTCCTTCTCATGTTTGATGTTGGTCTGAAGGATCAGGAAGTGTGTGTACATCTGAGTGAGAGTCTTGGGAATTTCTCCATTCTCTGCTTGACTCAAAATCTTCTCCAGAACAGTGGCTGAGATCCAGCAGAAGACTGGGATGTGGCACATGATGAAGAGGCTCCTTGATGACTTCAGGTGTGAGATGATCCTATTGGCCAGACTCTGATCACTGATTCTCTTCCTGAAGTATTCCTCCTTCTGTGGATCATTGAAGCCTCGTACCTCTGTCACTCGATGGACACACTCAGAGGGGACGAGATCAGCTGCTGCTGGTCTGGAGGTGATCCAGATGAGAGCAGAGGGAAGCAGATTCCCCACAATGAGGTTCTTCAGCAGCACGTCCACTGATGCTGATTCACTTACATCACACAACCTCACATCACTCTGAAAATCCAGAGACAGACGACACTCGTCCAGACCATCAAAGATGAACAACACTTTATATTTGTCACTGGATATTTCCATTTCTTTTGTTTCAGGAAAAAAGACATGAAGAAGATCTGAAAGACTGAGTGTTTTGTCCTTCATCAGATTGAGCTCTCTGAAAGGAAGTGGAAATATGAGCTGGACGTCCTGATTCTCTTTCCCTTCAGCCCAGTCCAGGATGAACTTCTGCACAGAGACTGTTTTTCCAATGCCAGCGACTCCTTTTGTCAGCACAGTTCTGATGGGTTTGTCTTGTACAGGTAAAGCTCTAAAGATGTCACTGCATTTGATCGGTGTGTCCTCTGTTGCTGCTCTCCTGGATTGTGTCTCAATCTGTCTCACCTCGTGCTCATTACTGATCTCTCCACTCTCACTCTCTGTGATGTACAGCTCTGTGTAGATCTCATTCAGGAGTGTTGGGTTTCCCTGCTTTGCTGTTCCCTCATACAGACGCTCAAACTTCTTCATCAGATTGGATCTAAATGTGTTGAGAGCTTCATGGCTGTAAAATATAAATACCACATTAATACATAAGTTATTAAGCACAACATCTTTTTGTATTCTGTATCATCATGAAATCATATGTTTTACAGAAATGTTATACCTGACATCTGTCTGTGTATATTCACTCTTAAAATATAGTGGAGGACTTATAGTCTCATTACTGCTCATAGACACACAGCTGGGCTCTGGTTCTGCTCTCTTCTGATGGACTAAACTATAACAAGTATAACCAATACACAAGAATAATTTGTAATTGTTAGAATACTATTCTGATAATACAAATGGCATACTTGTTTCATATTTTTATAGAAATATTATACCTGAGATTAGTCTGTGTATCTGCACACTTAAAATGTACTGGAGGCTTCTTAGAGTCATTACTTTTCATAGACACACAGCTGGGCTCTGATTCTGATCTCTTCTGATGAACGAAACTAGAACAGAAAGAAATGAAAGTAAATCCTTTGAATTACTGCATTAAACAAATTACATTTATAAAACACTTTAAAGAGCAGTTTATGATTATATACACTATATTAGAACAAAAAGTGAGTGCTTTCACAGATGTGTCTCTGCATGAGAAACATTATATACAGTATGTTAATATCAGATAACAAAAAATATAAAAAAATTAAAAAACGATTATTGTAGAAGACTGTACTGATAATAGGCTATAAAATGCCATACTAATCAAATTTGTACAATATCATTGCGTATCATAATCATAGTATATCTTTTGCAGAAATGTTATACCTGAGATCAGTCAGTGTATCTCCAGTCTTAAATTTTACAAGCCTATTCAAAGATCCATCACTCCTCACAGACACACAGCTGGGCTCTGATTCTGATCTCTTCTGATGGTCTAAACTATAACAGAAAAGGTCCTGCTTTATGACAACAATAATTTAAAAGCATTTATCATCAACATCTTCTTAACAACTTCAATTATTTAAAGGCGATTAAATATGGTGTATAATCAAAGTACCTGCATTCTGGAGAAAAATCTTCATCTCTGGATGTGTCTTCTGTGTCCATGATGAAGCTGAACAGTTGAAATAAAATCTGATCTCCAGTGACTCCGGATGGAAATGACAAACAAACAAACAAAATAATTCAGCTGAAAGGATCATGAGAGTCCGAGAGCACAAGTGTCACGTCTCATTGTTCCCCAGATCCTGTTTTTCTCGTTTACAGAAGTCACCTGTAAAGTGTTTGGAATCCTGAGTAGGCTACATTTAGTCTACTTTCACTTTTTATAAGAGATGCGGGCGGCTTTGACGTCAACCCGATCCTTTGAGTCGGAGAAAAACGATCATGAGACGCGCGTTCCGTTCACTCAGAATCAAATCCTGTCAATTCTATTTGCACCAATGCTAGAATAAACCACAGAAAACCCGAAACAAGTCCCGAATACGACCCTTAGAGAACATATGATATGAATGCGAGAGTCACCTGTAAAAAGCGTCACTAGACCTGAGCACTCACCTTGACCAAAATTGAATTACATACAATTGCACACAAATCCTCCAACTTTCCTGTCATGTAGCTACAGGTAAATTTATATAAAAGTCCCAATTAAACACTTTAATATTCCGTATTGTAAATAATCCATTCATACATGGCGAAACACCTGGACATTTACTTCCACTCTCTACTTATAACGCGAAAGATTAACGTGACGTTCCGTGTCTTCCCTGACTGAATCAAGCATCACATTCAGCAAAGCAAACCAGTGATGAACCGCTGGAGGGCGTCGAAGCTCCGTGCAACATTTTAAATACGTCCTTCACAATTTTACTTGTTGAATAAAGTTATGCACTGCAACCTCAACAAATTAATACGTTTGCAACTCTCCACAGTTAAAGGTAAACATCTCTTTATGACAGAATTTGCATTTTTGGGTGAACTATCCATTTAATGTTCCTTAGCATTCAATAACGAAAATAACCTCTTTGTTCCTCGTTATCTTCATGTATCTCACTGCATGGATTTGGATAATTTATGTCCTAACTCTCCAAATCGTTTCCATAGTATTTCACACAATTTTAAACATCACACATGGAGTTTGACAAATATATTGCTAGTATTTACTGATGAACTGATGTTGCTGTTGTCTGTGACTTCACCGCACGTGTGAAATGCTGTGTAGCAAAGAGGTGAAAAGTACCAGACATGGCAAAATCAAAATAGGCTATGTCAGAAATACAAAGTATTTTTGTAAGGTTTTATATTAGTAGCATTACAATTATTTTTATAAATGCTAAATAACAACAACAATAATTATTATTATTATTTTTAGATCCACATTGTGTTCCAAAAAAGATTTAACAGGCCTATATAAATGTTACAATAGAAACTGCATATAATTAGTTTGCCGTTTAAAATCATTAGATAATAGATAAAAAAAAAAAATAAAAAAAAAATCACAATCTTAAGTGCAAACAGGTCAGAAGAATGTTCGGCAGGAGCACGTTTCATTTTCTTTAACACAGTACTGACATTTATTTTTCCTGTAGATGAAAGATACTCTTTAAAATATGATGTTCTGATTAAAAACTCTTTCGTAAATTGGTTGTTCAACAACAAATATTTTATTAAAATGCATATTTTTGCTCAGTCATTTAAACACGCATGCGCGCGCGTATTTTGTTTTCTTACACTTGATTAACTCGCGAAATGGAAAGACTCGCATTACCTTAAATTCATAATATTTACAGAATATAAAATATAAGTTAGCGCTGTGGAAAGAGACGGTAAAACGGTAGAAGGGTCCATGTATCAAAACATGATGCGATAGCGGGCTTTGGACAGAGTGGCATGTGACAGTGATCTTCACCAGCCGAACAGAAACCGTACCTGCATTATTAGGAGTTCGATTTCATTACTTCAAAATAACGAAATGTAGTCATGTAAAATATGCCATGGTGTAGTTCACAAAAAAAAGGCCACCAGGCGGAGCCAAAATCTAAATTTTCAAGATCCATCACAACATAAAAGTGATTTCACTATTTTCAATTTTTATGCGGGCTGAGTTAAAATATTTTCATATTTACAAAACAGTTTATTTTGTGCCCGCTACCCTAGAGACAATAAGCGTTTTGGAAAACTGATGGATAGATACTGGGTGTTAACCTTTCATTTGCCACATAAAGGGTAGCGATAGTCTAGTTTTTGAAAATCTCTCTCTCTCTCTCTCTCTCTCTCTCTCTCTCTCTCTCTCTCTCTCCTTGGTGTATCAAGCTCTTTCACGCGACTGAGCATCGCACCTTACCTGAAATCTTTCAGCGACTTTTTCTTGGTTCTGCTGTTTAATTGAGATGTATTTTTAAACATCTCACTGAATGTTCATATTGTGTAAGTGTGAGAGAGATCAGGAAGAACAGAAGGACCAGAGGAGTTTTACTACAATGCAACGAATATTGCTCCTGATGCTGCTCGCGCTCGGGCTGTCCTGCGTGCGCGCGCACAGAGGTAAGCCAACATCCTGCATCAACATATCTTCACATAAAAACAAGATATGATGCATTCCTGAGACACGTTTTAAACATAAAGCAGTGGGTAAAAATGAATTTGTAGTCCCCAAGAGGGTTTATTTCACGAATGTGCGCTTCTTCTGAATGACCTGTGAATTCATCCTTTGGTTTACTATTGATCAGAGTTTTGAAAAGTCGCAGATCAAAAGTTTCAATTGAGATCAATTGAGTTTAAATGAGGAGTTTTGATTGTTTGTCTTTAGACTGAAGGCTGAATGTCAGATTTGTGGACGGTCTTTGTTATGAAACACTATAATTTACTGATCATGTGGAACAAAATGTAGAATTACATATGATGAAATGTGCGTTTTTGGGATGCAATATTAATTTCTTTTTTATATGATGCCATTATCAAAGTTTGAGAGTTTTCATTTGAAAGGTATTATCTGTCTTAAGTGTAAAAATATCTATAAAACATGTTTTTATTATGCAGAATAATGATAGAAAAGATTTTTTGGTAGTGAGTTAGATTAGTTTTAGTAAATGCAATACTCTGCAGCTGGAATCCTGCTGTAGTTTATTACAATAATACAGTAAATCAGACTTTAAAAGGGTTTAATTTGAGACAACATGATTGCCTTTGTTTCCTACAAAGCCTTCTCATAAAATATATTAGTTTGGTGGTGTGTCGGCTCACGAAACTGACTGGAGATAGTGAGCTTACAATAATTTATCAGTGCTCAGCTTTTCTCTCTCCGTTCTCATCCTTTTCTTGTCTTATATTGTTGTCCTGCCCTGTCCGGTGATGCATGTTCTTGTCTTTCTCTTTCCATTTTCAGTGTTTATCCATCCTGAATTTCAGCTTTGCTTGTTTGTGTATTTCATGATTCACTTCACTAGCTGCAGACTCCTCAGGCTGTTTGTCCCGGTCACAGGAATAAACAAATCTCCCTCCCGCTCCTCTTCAAACACATAAGATAGTAGGTTATGTCAAAATTTATTTTGCACAAAGTGGTTAATTCAGCCTGGAATGATAAGAAACATCTGGAAAAATAAATTACAAAAATTACAAAATAAATCACAACCAAATGTGTCCAGCTATTATGAGTGTATCGAATCAGTGTCAGCACTGCATTATATGCAGGATAACCAGATGCTGGATATAGTGGTATTAATAGTTAGGCACATTTGTCTTGCAGTTACTGACACACACAGGCACACATCACAATGAGCAGCTGCTGAATTCTCAGTCTATTGCATTATGTTTCCAAGCAACAAAGGGCATTGCATTATTAAGAAGAGAAAAGAACCTATGCAGGCCTTGGGTTTTCAAATGAATTATATTATGGACTTCTTTTACTTCTTTGTTTATATAGCAAATAAAATATATTTCTTATAAACTCAAGGGTTCAGGTCTGATGCAATACAAATACAGTATATCCTGCAAACATCTTTCTTTTGCATCATATTTTTTTGTTTTTTACTGGCAGAAACTATAGATTTTAAATAGGGATGCACAATCATGTTGTCTGATATTAGTGATGTTTGTTAACGGCACACTCATTTACACTTTTGTAGCTTCATCAAGTGCTCACTTAAAGTTAAACTTTATTAAAACTACTAATTTAGCACACTGTTAATATAATCTTTAGCCAATCTCAAAATGAATATCCATCTTTCATATATAATATTGTGATGTCTAAATTCTTTAGTATTTAAACTATCAGTGAAACTAATTTTGAACAATGGTAATTTTAGGTATTGTTTGTTTATAATCAAAATTTTGCTACTATCCTTTTTATTATTTGTCATATTATTCGACAGTTACTGTAATATTTTCAAATAATGATCAATGCTGACAGGTAACATTGACTTTTAAAAATTCATATGGATATTTAAAGGTGAAATGTGAATGAAACTGAATGGAATTGCAAAAATAATTACAAAAATATAGCTGCAAACAGCAATTATCAGGGTTTTGATGCTTTAAGATCGTTAATTGCGTGCATAAAAATACATTATATATTATTTACAAAGCCACATAAATCAAATAATTTTTTTTTTACGGCAGTTATCAGATTGAGCCCATACATAAAGGTGCCAAGTTTGATGAAAATCTCTCATTCGTTATAACCATAAAAGTGAGCTATGCCTGAATGTTTTGATAAACTGTTGATTTATCCTTGCAACAGCACAACTTATATTTGTTTTAAGTCTATAACAAAGGGTTCATGTCAACATTTCTTGTTTTTTGCACTGTATGCTCTTGGGACAGACAGAATGAGTCAATGTACCCAAATTGAGCACTACAATTTCACATTTAGCAGACACTTTTATCCAAAGCGACTTACAGTGCATTCAGGCTAACATTTTTACCTAACATGTGTTCTCTGGGAATCAAACCCACAACCTTTTGCGCTGCTAGCACAATGCTCTACCACAGGGTTGAAACAGGGTTTCAGAGTTCCATGCTTGAACCCCTATATTTTAGAAAATATTTTTACAGAAAAAATGCCTCACATCACCTTTACACTGCTGTCCTGTTCTTTGGGAGATAGCAGTGCTTGAACTAGAATCAGGATTGTTGAACAGACCTCGTTAGGCTCTTGGGTTGTCGACTCTTGGGTTTGGTTTCGCTGAGGCAGCGTTCTACATACATTTGATTAATGTGCCGAGCATCTGAACCTGTGTGGGTTCTGACAGCCCTCTGATTGATTGTTAACAGTGTATCATATGTATTCATTAGTGGAGTGAGTGTGTCATTATCATCATCATCATCATCATCACACAAAAGAAGCTACATGTTCCTCCTCTCTCAAATATATGTGTGTGTGTGTTTGGCTGCTCATGGGAGGCCCACACCATATGTTCATCACTCATTCCTCCTTTAACTCTGTGTTCATGCATGCACACCTCTCCACACACCCCTTATGTTTTAGAGTTTAGGAGCTTTTACATCAGGACTATGTAAGAGTTACAGCAGTATTGCAGAGCGTTCATCATGTTCCTCTACCCATGGGCTGCTGGGATTCTAAGACTGGACAGGATAGAGGAAAATAAATATTAAATAAAATATTTATTTCAAATAATATTATGCCAACAGTAAATGAAATTATCTAACCATTTATTCTCCAAACTGCTTATCCTCTGTAGGGTCGCAGGGTAAATTAGATTAGATTAGATTGAACTCCCAAAATAAAGTCCAAACAAAAGGTTGCAAGTCTTAAAAGTACAAATAAGTCTAAATGTTTCATTCAGTGTTATTTTACAGTGTTATCTTGGTATCTTTGTGTTTTTTTATTAGTAAATATGGATTGTGGTTTTGGAATGGATCTGGAAATCTCACAATTTTGTTCACTGAATGTTTCATGCACTGACAAATCATCCCTACAGTAAGATTCATTTACTTGAGATACAAAATGAAGATATAAAGTCTTGTTTTCTGCAAAACTGTACAAAATTTAGTCAGTTTATGCTTAAAGCATGCACAAATATCTGCCAGTGAGGTATGAAAAAACTGTCCCTTCAAACTAAGAAGATTTTTCTGAGTCTGTTTTTTATTTGTTTTGATTAGTCTGATGTGTTCTTGCTTTAATCACATATTCACTTCATTTTGTTTTCTGATCAGTTTCTCAGCAAACAAGCCTTCTTATACTTCTTTTGCTTCTCAAGTAAATGTATCTTGATTTTAGAATCTTTAGACATTTTTAGTGGAAAAAAAGACAAAAATACTAAAGAAAACATAACTTTTTTTGCAGGTATACAGTAAAATATTTCCATAGTGTATTGGTTGGGAATAAGTATTCAAAGGCTTAGGCTTTTATTTTATAAAATGAAGTAAAAGTACTGGAAATTTTAGTTTTTAAGTGTTGCCAATACAACTTCTTGTGTGCTCCCTATACTTTTAAATCTAGTGTAGATTTCAAACGTATTTAACTTTTTGTTAATTGTATACCCTGTGTAATTTATTCTGAGATCGCCATGAAAATAACGTTGATGCTGGCATGGCATTAAAAAGTGAACAAATAAATAAATAAATAATATGTTCACTTCAATTTATTCCTTCACTTTGTCTTAAAAAGTTCTTTAAGAAGTCTTAAATTTACCTCCATAAAACCTGCAGACACCCTGTTATTGCTGACAGCATCTATCAAAGTACATACTACATCCTTATTCCTTCCCTACATATAACACAAAAACAATTCATACGCTGAATGAAACTGTCACACAGCCTCAATCATATCTGCATAGATGAAAACAACAATCATGTTCATACCTCACTAAAAATGATTATATTTTATTTATTAAATTCCTGTAACCTAGTTCTGTCATTCTCTCTGTGCTCTGGGCTCATTTCCCTCCATAAGCGGTGAGATGAAAGGAACCATTTTGGCTCTAAATGCACAAGACTCTAAAGGAGCCATTCTGGCTCTGCGCTCCCATCTGTATCACAGGCACAATGAAGCTGCAGGGGAGCAGTCATACTTTAAATGCCCACTGCCCTGCTGCTGTGGAAAATGTTGATCATCATGAGCGCTGTGTTTAGGAGTGACGCTGTGAGCCTTGTTTACTAGTACTAATGCTAACTGGATTCATGCTGAGAAAACCCTTCAGCCAGAAATACGCTGTTAATGCCGTATCTCAAAAAGCAGGCCTTTATGATGTAGAAATAAAAGACACTGAAACAGATTCTTAACTTTCCATCAGAAAATCAATTTGAGGTCACTGACCACAGTGAGCAACCGGCTATATCATATATCTCAGGGTCCACCATTATAGCTTTTTAGGGCTGGGTGTCGATGCAGATTTCTTCATTTCATTTGATCCCAATTCTGATTAATTTAGGCAAATTTTAATATATTTGAATATTTTAAAATGTAGTAATATTTATTATTTTCCTTGCATAATATATTCTTTCTCACAGGTAATGCTAACTTGTTAAATAATACTCATGATAAAAAAATAAAGAAAGGAAAAAAAAAATACATTAATCTCATCAAATATAGATATTAATTTCGAAAGTTAACAACAAGGCCCAAAATATGCAGTTCAAATACTAACTATATAACAGATATAATAATCAACACGGTACCAGGTGAACCAACTGAAGTAAACTTATTTTAATAAACTGTGATATATTACAATTATGAGGGGGTGTATACATATATATAGTTAGATATACAGATTTCAATCAGTGAAGTTCCTAAGTGTTACGGAATGATTAATTGAAATAGTCTCAAATAGTCATTTGCACTGGTTGCGTAGTGCGTTTTTGATTCACAACAAGAACCGGTTCATATTGCAGTTGCGTCATACTTTATGTTATAGCATGCAGAGCATACAGAGAACAACTCAATGTGGGGTTTTTTTTGTCATTATTTTGCTGTACACGCCATTTTTTTCAATTATTATTACAGTCAATCCTGATTACACTCTGTATAAAATATGACTTGTTTTGCCATGGGGTTGTAGCTTCTGCAGCAGATTCATCAGCTGATAAAAAGCCGTGTGGGAAATCAATATCAAGCTGATTGAAATAATCATTGTGATAAATTGGGGAAATAATACATTTATATTTATTATAAAAAAATATTTTTTAGCTACATTAAAACTAAATTCCTGCTAGAAATACCCATTTTAGAAACATGATGGTATTGGTAAGAAGAGAAAGGAGATGAGAGAAAGCGAGAGCGTGCATTTGGGCGGGAGATTGGACACTCGGGATGTAGGAAAACCCATAACAGCTGCCAGCGGATTAAAACAGCTTTGAGACAGATTAACACTTTATTTCCTCTGTTGTGTATGTGAGAAAAAGAGAGAAAGAGACTCTTTCGGTTGGTTCTACAAGCTTTTTGATTGACCCAGAATGAGAATCTACTACTGTGTTGATTTAGAGCATTTGTGATAGTTTTAATAAATATGTTTTCCTCTCTGCAGGGTATAAAGTGGAGTGCTGTGTTTATCAGTCAACGAACGTCCTTGTTTTCCATGTCTTTTAAAAAGAATTCGATCTTTTTGTGATTTGGCCCCCATTCAGTCTCAAACTCCCCATTTCCCTCATCTTTCTTTCTGTTCTCCATTCTTTACCTCTCTCTCCTGTGCTTCTCTCAGCTTTGAGCAGCTTTAGTTGGTCTCTCTGGGACATAAAACAAGTAAATGATATGGCCCTGACCTTTAGAGGGCATGCTTTATTTCTTATAAGAAGAAAAATTGTGGATGGAGAAAAGAATGTGGGTTGACCTTTCCAAGGTGTAATTCACAAAATTAATTACAGATGATTGTATATTTTCATTTTCTGTCTCTATTCTGTCCCTATTCTTCTATTCAGTGTCTGGAAATCAAACTATTTAGTTTGTATATGGTCTTAAAGCTCAAAAAATGCCTTTGACATCTCATATACAGTCTTTTTTGAAATAAGCAACATAATTCATTGTACAATATAAAAATTATTGGCTGTTGTAAGCTGCCAGCTCATTTTTAAATGGTTGGTTATAAAATGCACTGATTTATGATTCAACTTCAAACTGCAATATGGGCTCAGCACTGTGTATCTGCCTCAATTATAGACTTTACTGCACATGCATGTAATTTGAACATGAATTTTCTCCACAAGTGCCTACAGGGTCTTGAGGATTTGAAAAACTGCTGCATCTAAAGATCGACTAAAGAACAATCCAGAAAGTTGCTGGTTGTAGTCCTAACATTGTTGTGTGCATGCTTACAACAGCCTGTCTCCTTAAATAAACACTGAAGAAAATTTGGCTTGCATTCTTTCCTCATCTCATTTTTGATATGGAAAGAAAAGTCCAGTCAGCCTGATCAAGCACAGTGTAAAGGGGGATATTCATAGCAGTGTGAATTGATTGGCAGTATTCTGAGAATCATGCCTTTGTGAACATTACAAAGGATGCCATCTTGTGTTTAGAAATGCAGAAGTATTCCAAAATAGATTTTAAATGGTTTGCTTTTGAAGTAAATCGAAGATCACATCTCTCTCTCTTTGTCTTAGTGAATAAGCACAAGCCATGGATCGAGAGCTCATACCATGGCATCATCACAGAAAACACAGATGCGGTTCTGCTGGATCCTCCTTTAGTGGCTCTGGACAAAGACGCTCCAGTTCCGTATGCTGGTAAGAAAGCAAGAAATGAGCACTTTATACTTGGTTTGTAGTACAGTGCTGCACACACGTCTTTCCTGAGGCCATCTCAGCTGATGAGTGTGTGTGTGTGTGTGTGTGTGTGTGAGTGCATGTCTGTGTACTCCATCTGTTCTTTCTGATTATTAGATGCTTTATGCTTTTCCAGATCCCCTGCTGGTTGCCAGATCACACTGCCAATGTATCAGATCCTCCAGCTGAACTGTATTTCTCTGATACACTTAAACTGAGTCACTGCTTAAGGACACACACACAAGCAACCGCACACACACACGGCCAGCTTCGCATCTATCTATCTACACACGTGGGTACTTTTTATCCCTGTGTTCACCAAACCCATCATGACTGATTGCTGCTATAAAGCTAAGTTTTCTGACCCTGAGACTTAACTATTTTCTGCAGTTCTCCAGCTGTGATCACTGGAGAGTCTTTAACCACTCAAACTCTCCTTCTCACCGTGCATATAGACACATGTCCTCTTTCAGGCAGATTTGTAACATTTTCTGTTGATTGGAACTTTTTCGTTATTGCCGTGTTGGTGGAAATGGGGATTTTCACTGCTCTAGCTTTTTTCTTAAAGTGACTTTCTAATTTGTGAATCTCAATTATCTTTTGCTGCAAATCAGAAATATATTCTTTGGTTTTTCTCATTGTGATGGATGATTAAGGGAATTTGGCCTTTGTTTTCCCTCCTGTTTATATTCCTGTGAAACAGGAAGCCATGGCTGGATAATTTCATGTTCATAATCACCCTGGTGTGCTCAAAATTGTAAATATGAATGGGAATATACTTCGCAGATATTTTACTTGTGTATTTGAGAAAAACATTTATTTCATAATGAGATTTTCCCCCATTTTCAATTGTTTTAGTTCAATGAAAGGTTAGATTTCTGTGAATTTAAAAAAAAATAAAAGATCAAAAGGATCAATAATGCAGGTTTATTTTCACAGCCTTCTTTGATCATATTTACCAAGGGTACCAACAATTCTTTGATCTATCTATCCATCCATCCATCCATCCATTACCTGTTGTTTTATCCATCCATCTATCCATTCCATCTATCCATCACTTGTTGTTCTATCCATCCATCACCTGGTTTTCTATCCATCCATTGCCTGTTGTTCTATCCATCCATCACCTGTTGTTCTATCCATCATCACCTGGTTTTCTATCCATCCATCACCTGTTGTTCTATCCATCATCACCTGTTTCTCCAACCATCCATCCATCATCCATTCATCACCCGTTGTTCTTTCCATCCATCATACCATTTATCATCCATCCATCACCCGTTGTTCTATCCATCCATCCATCCATCCATGCATCACCTGTTGCTCCATCCATCCATCACCCGTTGTTCTATCCATCCATCCATGTGTCACCTGTTGCTCCATCCATCCATCACCCGTTGTTCTATACATCCATCCATCCATCCATCACCCGTTGTTCTATCCATCCATCCATCATCTGTTGTTCTATCCATCCATCCATGTGTCACCTGTTGCTCCATCCATCCATCACCCGTTGTTCTATCCATCCATCCATGTGTCACCTGTTGCTCCATCCATCCATCTCCCGTTGTTCTATACATCCATCCATCCATCCATCCATCCATCCATCATCACCCGTTGTTCTATACATCCATCCATGCATCACCTGTTGCTCCATCCATCCATCACCCGTTGTTCTATCCATCCATCCATCCATGCATCACCTGTTGCTCCATCCATCCATCACCCGTTGTTCTATCCATCCATCCATCCATGCATCACCTGTTGCTCCATCCATCCATCACCCATTGTTCTATCCATCCATCCATCCATGCGTCACCTGTTGCTCCATCCATCCATCACCTGTTGTTCTATACATCGATCATACATCCATCATCACCTGTTGTTCTAGCCATCCATCCATCCATGCATCACCTCTTGCTCCATCCATCTATCATATGTTGTTCTATCCATCCAACATCACCTGTTGTTCAAGTCATCCATCCATGCATCACCTGTTGCTCCATCCATCCATCACCCGTTGTTCTATCATCCATCCATCTATCCATCCATCACCTGTTGTTCTATCCATCCATCCATCATCTGTTGTTCTAGCCATCCATCCATCCATCCATGCATCACCTGTTGCTCTATCCATCTATCACGTTGTTCCATCCATCCATCCATCCATCAACTGTTGCTCCATCCATCCATCATGTTGTTTTATCCATCCATCATTACCTGTTGTTTTATCCATCCATCTATCCATCCATCACCTGTTGCTCCATCCATCCATCCATCGCATGTTGTTCTATTCATCCATCTATCCATCCATCCATCCATCCATCCATCCATCCATCTATCCATCCACCCTTCCATCCAACGCCTGTTGTTCTATCCATTCATTCATTGTAAAACCATCATTCTGTTTGTCTTGATAAACTTTGCTTCAAATGTTAAAATACATCCATATATGACTTTCTTTGAATTTTAATGCAATCCATTAGATATAAATTTGAATGTCAATTCTGCATCCTGTTTTCTGCCTCACTTCAATTGAAAATGCATCTCAGTTCAGTTCTGAATGGTGAACAGCCCTGCAGTTCCAATCAACTTGGAATTATAAAGCGTCTCAAAGCAATTTAACAAGATACAGGTGGAATTAATTTTAAAATAACAATTAGCATAGTACAAAAAGGAAGTCTTTCATTTTACCCTCCCTCCCTCTTTTTACCCTATTCTTTCGTTTTTCCATCTCTGATGATTTAGTGCCACTGGCGGTTTTCATTTTCTCTCAATGAAATACTATCAGATTTAACAATCTCTTCTCTTTCTTATTCCTCCTAAATAAATGAGTTCTTTGGGGAGTGTTAGTGGAGTTTTTACTGGCAGAATTCTAGTCAGACAGCTGCTGCTGAAAGAGACCCATCCCTTCAGAAAGACACTGAGATCCCTGATATCTAACATACACACTTCTGAATTTCTGTTTTTTGCATGAGGAAATGGCCTTGCATTGGGTTTTCAAAACATAGACACCAAAATAATATTAATAAGAAAACATACACATTTTACCACTGAAGTGACATCTGTCCATCTCCACTGTTCGGAAGCACCAGTATCACCACACCAGAACTGATGCTGAAGCTCAGATGTTTGCTTATGTTGTCTAAAAAAATACCACCTGTTCACATCTTCCCCAGCATATTCTTTCATGTGATTTATTGCTAAATGTGACCTTTACACAAACATCCCTGACTGTATTCTGACAAGAAAATTAATGAACTAGTGTACATAATACATTCCCTTGAGAGGAATGGAAAGGGGAGAAAGAAAGAAAGTATAAAGGAGTTCTAGGTTATATCTCATAAAAATACAGAGCAAGAGTGTATTATTCTTCATATTAAACCACCAAAAATAAGCGAAAAAATTCTGTTGTTAAAGGGGCAAAAATATACATTAATATATTGATGTTACATATTTTAAATTTTTACCAAAAATAAAAATTTAAGTACAAGAAATTACATTTTCTCAAATCACCCATCATTTGCATCTGTGGAAAAAAATACATGCATACATGGTGACTCTTCATGTAAACTTGTAATATTTTGAAAAAACAACAACATTTTGTAATATATTTAGATAGATAGATAGATAGATAGATAGATAGATAGATAGATAGATAGATAGATATAGATTTGAACTACTTGAAGTTTAATGCTGTTAAGTTTATAGCACTTCAACTTCACTGCTTCAGATCCAAACCAAACCAAGAAAATATTTTCATGCATGCAGAAACACGTCTGATTGAATTAGGTTTTTGTTTGACACTCAAACTGTCTTCAATGTGTGTTACAGGTAATGTACCTATAAAATGTAATTAAATATAAAGTGTGATTAATGGTTCTCCAGCAACCACCGATGAAGTGTAATTAATTAAGAGGGCGTAATTTATGTTGAAGCGAGACTGAGTTTGTTACGAGGGTAATTGCTGGCAGGTTACAAAACAACATGCTGAATAATTGATGGGTGTAATGCTCCAGTGATTTGAGCAGAACGCTGTAACGGAGCAGCGGTTATAGAGAGTCGAGTGGATGAAAGTAGCCAGAGGTTCTTAAAGTCAAAGGTTGCTGTGAATGCAAGATCAAATGCAAGATTCATCATGTAGTTTCTAAGCAATGCTTTGAAAGGTTTTAGTCATAAATGCTTTAAAGAACTTTTTAAATAAATAAGAATGTAGACAGTATAAACCAAAGGTACAGTCAGTTATAGTTATAAAAGTGGATAAATCCAGTTATTCTGAAGGAAGTTTCAGAAGGAACACATAGATGGAAGTTATGTAGTCCTTCTGAAATGTGTCTTAACCACTTTAAGACTCCAGGATCTGAAAATAACATTTATTAAGTGCCAAATGAGAGTACAAATGCTGTAGATGAAAGATAGACTATTTGCCAGTGGGTGCCCACAATGGGGACAATGTTTTTGAGACATGCAATATGCAAGGAAAATGGCAAAAAAATGTCATTGTCATAGGTAAAAAAAATCTCTATATATGTTTTTTTTTTAAATTATATTATAAAATTATAAATGAAATAAAAAAAAAATAAATTTTTATATAAAACACTGTAAATATATATATATATATATATATATATATATATATATAAAATTTATTTGTTTTTTATTTTTTATTAAAAATGTACCATTTGCCAGGGCACAAAGGGGATTTTATGTTTTTGTGATAGGTGAAATATGCAATGAAAAATAGCTAAGAAAATCCCATTGTTGTGAAAAAAATCTATATATTTTATTTTAAAATATTATAAAATTATATATACATTATAAAAATTAATAATATATTTTTTATTATAATTTACAATATGGAATTTTTATATATCAAATATAACAATATATTAATTTATTATTTTAAATTAAAAATAGACCATTTGCCAGTAGGTGGGCACAAAGGGGACTTTATGTTTTTATGATAGAAAAAAAAATCATTGTCATTGGTTGAAAATTCTTTATATTTAATTAAATATAAAAAATATTATAGAATTATATATTATCTTATATTTATATACAAAATATATTTTATTATATAACATTATTTTTATATAAAATGTTATATATATATATATATATATATATATATATATATATATATATATATTTTTTTTTTTTTTTTTTTTTTTTTTTTTTTCTGTGACAGTTATTTTGTCTGTCAGATGAAGAACTAGAAATGGAGGAAACCTCACATGTTGTTTTGTTTCAAATGAAAAGCGACAAGAGACTGAAGGGGAATAAGTGACTGAATTGAAAGAAAGCTTGAGTGACAGAGGGACGGATGCACTTGAATGATAAAAGACAGCATTCAGTAATGTGTGTGCGGTAAGGGGTCACAGCGAGTGCAGACGTATACGACTCCCTCAAGGCCTATAAGACACTCCGTCTCTAAGATGGACAGTAACAGAGAGTATAAATCACAGCTGCCTACGGCGGCCTATAAACATTGATCAAACACATGACGGGAAATGAGACACACTATATGAGACACGCTTTTCTATTAAAAAATACAGATTGTAGTCCTTTAATGTTTGTTTGGCTATTTCAAAAGCTCATTTAAACTATTTCATTAGATGTGATGTATCTGAAATCTCATTAAAGGTGGCTTTAAATTTAATAAAGCTTTATTATCTTTGATAAGGCTCATGCAAAAAACATACATGACATTTAAAAATATACCTACAGTACATGAAAACAACAAACAGACACAGACAATCATCTAGTCTGCTAATAGCATTTAGAATAAAAGACCATAAAAAAGCATTGCCTAACTGGGAAGCAAAGCGGTTGTTTCATGCAGACACTTTTTTGGAGATTATTTAAACTGCTATTGATTGTTTTAAAGGCATATGCACCAAAGTTATGCCTTGAAAATTAAACAAAGCTCAAAATATAAATGGGTCACAGGTCAGTATTGATTAAAAAAAGATAAATGCAGGTAATAAGAAGCCACTAAAGCTAATAATCATGCATAGCTAAGTAAATAGTAATTTGTTGCTGTTGTCAAAGGTCGCATGTCCCATCAAACTCAAACTAATCATTCACTTAGTAGAAGCCAGTTAAATTAGACAGACGGCAACATATAAAATGAAATGCTCTTAACTTTGATAAAAAATGAAGAAAACATCAAAAGTTGCATTTATTAGATGCAAAAAATACATTAATTGCATTTTTTGTGAATTATTGATTGCAGAAAGCAGCACGAGATGTTTAGAAACCAAAACTGACAATTTTCCAAGTTTCCTTTTCAGCATTTTTACATGAATCATTATGTATATAATTGCAGTATATATGCAGCTAAATATACAATCTATATCTAATTTAAATGTATATTTAATTAATAATAACCCCATTATTTGGTCTTGTGTTCAGTCACCATATATATAAACCAACACCAATTAATTAAAAAATATATATAACAAATACTACATATTGAAAAATATAATACTTTAATACTTATATATATTTCATTCAATTTGTATTGTATAAAACTAGTCTTTTCTGAAGTGAAAATGATTGAGAGACACTGGTTTAAAGAATATACTGATGGTACTGAATCGGGAGAAGAAGTGAGAGAAGAAAGAAATTGTCTGAGGAAGACTGGAGGATAAGATATGGGCTGGAAGGGGTATCTCTCTCTCTCTCTCTCTGAGCTTTGTGTTCAGCTGACAGCTTATTGGAAATACTGGAGACCATGTCAATCACAGACATACAGTGTGTGTGTGTGTGTGTGTGTGTGTGTGTGTGTGTGTGTGTGTGTGTGTGTGTGTGTGTGTGCGTGTGTGAATCCTTTTAGTGATCCAGCCTTCAATTCATGCACTCCATATTGATTTTTCATACCTTCGTAATGAACGCTTTCACGTTCATCTATACAGCCCTATTTATGACTATGGCATAACAAGAATATACTATACATATCACAGATACTGAGCATCACAGGTCTGTTTATGTCCAAACTACACATCCTCTATACAAACTGTTGTGTTACTGCACAGCTCTCAGGAAAACATCATTCATATCCCTCATATATCACTGCGCAGTCTCTTTTGTCAACTTAAATGAATATTTCATGTCTATTTACTAATTCATTTCTAAAGATAATGTGCATTTTTCCATCAGTTTTGCTAAATATACCCCTCAGGATGATAAAGCTTGCAATATATAGTAAAAACGTCCATCACTTACATTTACATTCATGCATTTAGTAGACGATTTTATCCAAAGTGACTTTTCAAAACAGGAAGCAATTTATTCCTGATGCACAGGTTGTATTAAAAACAAGGGAATTAAACAAAATTGACGTTTATGAAAACACATGAACCAACTATTAAAAACTAGTGCAAAATAAATGCAAGAACACATGCTGTGTGAACGCCCCCTTGCTATATCAGTGTCAGTGAATTTTGATAAAAGCAAAGCTGAAAAAAACAAACAAAAAACCCACACATACTTCTGAAAGCTTTCTTTTTTTTAATGCACAAATGCACTATTATTCAGTTTTAGTCTTATGCGTTCGCGCATGCACAAAGATAGCCAGTGAAAGATTGTGAAATATTATTCAACAAAGGGATTGCTGCTTTTTGCTCCATCTCTCTGGCTCTTTATCTCTCTGTTGTTTTGTATATGTGGGTTTATTATGAAGATCAAAGAGAGGAGAGATGGAGAGTATTCTTATCTGTGCCGGACAGCAGCACTGTTTTACACAACACACACACGCTCATTTTAATAACTAGATTTCACCAAAAGTAAGGATGTTCACTCATGCGAAAAACTCATAAGTGTTGTGAGCATCTTGCTGCCCATTTACTTTGTGTTCCATGGTTGCTAAGCTGTTGTAGGTGGTTGCTAGGTAGGTGGTTTCTTACTAGCGAAGATGACCTCCATATTAGGTTTGGTGAAGATGTCAGCTTGACTAACATTATAAATCAACTTCAAATAGATATTTTATATTACATTTAGCTATTTAACAGATGCTTTTATCCAAAGCGACTTACAAATGAGGACCATATATATATATATATATATATATATATATATATATATATATTTAATAAAAAAAACAAATAGATAAAATAGAATTAGTATAGAGAGTGTTAGCGTTAGATGGTCAAATGACAAACTGCAAGGCAAAAGTTTGGAAAGAAGCTAGCTAGATGTTTCTGAAAGAAGCTAGCAAGACTGCATTTGTTTGATCAAAAATATGGTTAAAACAGCAATATTGTGAAATATTATTACAATTTAAAATAACTGTTTTCTACTGTAAAATGTCATTTATTCCTGTGTTCAAAGCTGAATTTTCAGCATCATTACTCTAGTCTTCAGTGTCACATGATCCTTCAGAAATCATTCTAATATACTGATTTGCTGCTTAATTACTGTAAGGTCTCAAGTATTAAGAATCTTATGTTCTTATTATTATCAATGTTGAAAACAGTTTTAGCTGCTTAAGAATTTTTTAGAAACCATTATGCATTTTTTAGGATTCTTTGTTGAATGTTAAAAAGAACAACATTTTTTTGAAACAGAAATATTTTGTAATATTATAAAATGTCTTGTAATATTATAAATGTAATGCATCCTTGCTGAATATTTTTTTCCCTTTTTTTTGTCATGTTATCGTAAAAAAAAAATGTTAGGTAGCAAAAACTGTTTTCAACATTGAAAATAATATGTTTCTTGAGCAGTGAATCAGCATATTAGAATGATTTCTGAAGATCATGTGACACTGAAGACTGGAGGAATGATGCTGAAAATTCATCTTTGAATCACTGAAATAAATTACAATTTAAATATATTACAGTAAAAACAGTTACTTTAAATTGTAATAATATTGCACAGTATTAATGTTTTTACTGTATTTTTGATCAAATAAATGCAACCGTAGTGAACAGAAGAGACTTTGTTCCAAAATATATTACAAACTTTTGGCCAACAGTGTATGTCCATTTATATTGACATTTTAATGGAGAAAAAAAAGTGATCAGTTTGCCCCTCACTGAGAAGACTTTGTGGGATTAAAATGAGCAATAGCCCTGAGATTACAAAGAGCAAAGTCATAATCTGTGGTCTTCTCTCTCTGTACTGTAGGGGAAATCTGTGGCTTTCATGTGCAGGGTCTCAGCGCTCCATTCGAAGCTGTGGTTCTGAACCGCACGTCAGGAGAGGGCCGTCTGCGGGCGCGTGGACCGATCGACTGCGAGCGACAGAGAGAGTTCACCTTCATCATTCAAGCTCACGACTGTGGCACGGGACCGAAGGGACACGCAGAGAAGAGATCACACAAGTCAGTGTGTGTTTGAATAAATGCATGTTCTCCACCTCAGTCGGATTCATGTTTGTGATGTTTTGAACTGGAAGGAACACTGTGAACTATGTTTAAAATGATTCATCCGTGCTTGACTCACCTCTGTTAATCACAGTTTTTTTCTTTGAAGATTTTTATTTTCTTACTTTTAGAATTTCCCTGTTTTTTGTGTCCTTTAATTCATGCACCTGCTTGCTGAAACCTTATAAACAAAAAAGTTTGCCGTCTGTAATGTATGTCTTTTGAGTAAGTCTCTTAAGGCTGCATTTATTTGACTAAAAAATACAGTAAACATAGTAATATTGTGAAACATTATAATAAATTCATAATAATGTTTAATGTCATTTGAATATATAAAAATGTAAAATGTAATTTATTTCTGTGATGCAAAGCTGAATTTTCAGCATCATTACTGCAGTCCTCAGTGTCCGCTGGGGTATATTTGCAACAATAGCCAAAAATCATTAGGATATTAAGTAAAGATCATGTTTCATGAAAATATTTTGTAAATTTCCTACCGTAAATATATCAAAACTTCATTTTTGATTAGTAATATGCATTGGACAACTTTAAAGGTGATTTTATCAATATTTAGATTTTTTTGCACCCTCAGATTCCAGATTTTCAAATAGTTGTATCTCGGTCAAATATTGTCCAATCCTAACAAACCATACATCAATGGAAAGCTTATATTCAGCTTTCAGATATATAAATGTATTTCTGATTATTATCAATGTTGCAAACAGTTGCACTGCTCAATATTTTTGTGGAAACCATGATACAATACTATAAAAGATTTAGGATAAGTATAATAATAATAAAAAAGGAAATTAATAGTTTTATTTAGCAAGGATGCATCAAGTTGATCAAAAGTGACAGAAAGAATTTATAATATTCCAAAAAATATTTTTCAAATAATGATGTTTGAAAATATTAAGCAAAAACTGATTTCAAAATTGATAATAAAGACAACCATTATTAATAAATAAGTACCAATAATAACTGATAATGAATGAGAAAATCAGCATATTAGAATGATCGTGAGACACTGGAGAGTGGAGTAATGATGCTGAAAATTCAGCTTCGCATCACAGGGATAAATTACATTTTAAAATATATTAAAATAGAAAATGGCTATTTCAAATTGTAAAAATATTTCACAATTTTCCTGTATGGTGAGCATAAGAAACTTCTTCTTACATTAGTGCATATACAGTATTTCATGTTTTTATCTCAGTACTGATTATGAAAAACAGGTGTCTGACCTTCAGGAATTAAAAGCTTTGAAGAGCTCCTGCTAATGAACGCTGCACCTGTTCACCTGCAGACAAACCCAGAGCCAAAGACGCTTCTCTTTACCTATACAGATATACACATAAAGACTCTTTAACAGAGCTAACGCAGTGAGCTAGACTGAAGTCCTTTGAAACAAAATGACATTTGTGAATGAGTGAGATAGAAACAAGGTTTGGTGATGAAACCATGGGAAAAAAAAGAGAAAAGAGAAAGAGGGACCTTCCTCATTACTCTGTGTCTCTTTAATCCATACAGGATTACTGTATACGTCTTTGACAGCTCGGATCTGCGATACTACACACACACACACACGCACGCACACATGGATAAAGGATTAAAGTGAGATATTAGACTCTAAAGGGCAGTAAAGCTGCAAAATCACACTGCTTTACTAGAGATTTCATGCCTAATGCATATATAAATGTGTTAGCGTATGTTCTGGTTTTTAACATTATAACACAGATTAGCAGGGGTGTTTGAAATCCTGTCATTTGTCAGATGAGCTGTTGCCCTTTGCAAAGTATTACTCACTTTTCATGCTGTCTTTGCCGTGAATGATGCAAGTTTGTTATTTTGGTATTTTCAGCTCACAAAAGTGTGTCAAGACTGGCCGTGAGGATACCTGGAGGCATTTTTTTTTTCTTTCAGACCTTTTTTTATATATATTTCTTTCCCTGAAGACTTTTCTAAGACTTTATAATGACCTGCAGGAGAGAGAAATCACAAATGATATCTCTTTAGTATGTTCACTGCTTCTCCTGGACAGAACGAATGGAAACTTTTGAAGCATTTTCTTCTGGGAAAAAGTCTCCTCTAAAGCAGAGAACACTAACTAGTTCAGATCTGGACCACAAATAATTTCTCATAGATTATTATAATTATAGACGCAAAAAAACACGAGACCTGCAGCACAGGCGACTGCACTGGCAAAAGCAAAGTCTGATTTACATAGCATTTAGTCAAAATGACATGAATAAAAATCATCTTCTCTGGTCAGTTCTTTTTAAAGTTAGTTTAGTATTATTTCTAAAGCGGCAGACTATTTTGATTATTTAGATTTTTTACTTCTTACTTTTATTAGTTTCTGACAGTTGACCTGAAAATGTTCATTCTAGATGCAATTTAAATGGTCTTTAGTTGCTGACAGGCCCCCTAAAAACACGCATTTAGCTCAGCAGTCAAATCTGTGGTGCGCTATTATGCCATGTTTCCATAAAATCACTAAATAAAATGCAGCCAACCGTGCTCCTTTCCTGATAAACACAACCTGACATATAGTTGCTCTTTTAATAGGTTTATACAAATATGTAGAGAAGGAAATTTAAAGAATTTAGAGAGGAGACACATGTCCTGACACTGTACAAATTGTGAATAAAAACAGAATGCAATGATGTGGAAGTTTCAAATTTCAATATTTTATTCAGAATACAACATAGATGACATATCAAATGTTTAAACTGAGAAAATGTATAATTTTAAGGGAAAAATAAGTTGATTTTAAATTTCATGGCATCAACACATCTCAAAAAAGTTGGGACAAGGCCATGTGTGGCATCCCCTCTTCTTTTTATAACAGTCTGCAAACGTCTGGGGACTGAGGAGACAAGTTGCTCAAGTTTAGGAATAGGAATGTTGTCCCATTCTTGTCTAATACAGGCTTCTAGTTGCTCAACTGTCTTAGGTCTTCTTTGTTGCATCTTCCTCTTTATGATGCGCCAAATGTTTTCTATGGGTGAAAGATCTGGACTGCAGGCTGGCCATTTCAGTACCCAGATCCTTCTTCTACACAGCCGTGATGTTGTAATTGATGCAGTATGTGGTCTGGCATTGTCATGTTGGAAAATGCAAGGTCTTCCCTGAAAGAGACGACGTCTGGATGGGAGCATATGTTGTTCTAGAACTTAAATATACCTTTCAGCATTGATTGTGCCTTTCCAGATGTGTAAGCTGCCCATGCCACACGCGCTCATGCAACCTCATACCATCAGAGATGCAGGCTTCTGAACTGAGCGCTGATAACAACTTGGGTTTTCTTTGTCCACTTTAGTCCGGATGACATGGCGTCCCAGTTTTCCAAAAAGAACTTCAAATTTTGATTCGTCTGAACACAGAACAGTTTTCCACTTTGCCACAGTCCATTTTAAATGAGCCTTGGCCCAGAGAAAACACCTGCGCTTCTGGATCATGTTTAGATATGGCTTCTTTTTTGACCTATAGAGTTTTAGCCGGCAACGGCGAATGGCACGGTGGATTGTGTTCACCGACAATGTTTTCTGGAAGTATTCCTGAGCCCATGTTGTGATTTCCATTACAGTAGCATTCCTGTATGTGATGCAGTGCCGTCTAAGGGCCCGAAGATTACGGGCATCCAGTATGGTTTTCCTGTCTTGACCCTTACGCACAGAGATTGTTCCAGATTCTCTGAATCTTTGGATGATATTATGCACTGTAGATGATGATAACTTCAAACTCTTTTCTCTGAGAAACTCCTTTCTGATATTGCTCCACTATTTTTCGCCGAAGCATTGGGGGAATTGGTGATCCTCTGCCCATCTTGACTTCTGAGAGACACTGCCACTCTGAGAGGCTCTTTTTATACACAATCATGTTGCCAATTGACCTAATAAGTTGCAAATTGGTCCTCCAGCTGTTCCTTATATGAACATTTAACTTTTACGGCCTCTTATTGCTACCTGTCCCAACTTTCTTGGATTGTGTAGCTCTCATGAAATCCAAAATGAGCCAATATTTGGCATGACATTTCAAAATGTCTCACTTTCAACATTTGAAATGTTATCTATATTGTATTGTGAATAAAATATAAGTTTATGAGATTTGTAAATTATTCCATTCCTTTTTTACTCACAATTTGTACAGTGTCCCAACTTTTTTGGAATCGGGTTTGTATTTGTCTTGGGGGGAAAAATCTGCATTGTTATCCATTTAATTCCATCACTGTCCAAGAGAAATAGTAGATATTATTGTTTGTTAATTAAAATAAATCTGAAATAAAAAAAAATATTAGATGAAATACTTAAACTTGAAAAATTTTAACAAGTTGGAAGTAACAAAATTAGCTGAAGCACTAAAATGTTCAAAACTAAAACTAACGTGGAAATAAATTAAAGATTAATGTTGAAAGAAAAACTAATACACAGTTTGTAAAACTCAAACTAAAATGAAAGCTGAAAGTATACAAATAAAAATATTCAAAATATTAATGAATAGTCTAATGGTATATAAATAATGCTAAAATAAAAATGAAATCTCATTTGGGACTTTTGTTCCTTTTTATCAAGTTTGAAATGTAATATAATGTCTTAAACTGTGCTCAGATTTGCTAAAAGTATTATATTCTGCAATCAGCTGAATTTAACAGAAACACCTTAAATAAGTAATAGTTCACCAAAAAAATTAACAGTTGCTAAAAAAAAAAAAAAAAAATTGTACTCATTCTCAGGCCATCGAAGATGTAGATGTATTTTTCACTGAAGGAAGCTACATTATGCATAGAAGACTTACAGTTTAGCATGAAGCAATGATTTGATGTAAAAATCATGATGGCTTTGATTCTTACAAACATGCAGCTTCTCTGTTCATAAGAGGGTTATTGTGTGTGGATTATTGTGATGCTTTTATCAGCTGTTTGGACTCTCATTCTGACGGCACCCATGCACTGCATTGGTCAGCAAATGATGTAATCTAAATCTGTTCCAATGAAAAAACAAACTCATCTTCATCTTAGATGACCTAAGGGCGAGTAACTTTTCTCCATGAAATCTCCTGGACAATGAAGAAGCAATAAAATCTCTCTCTCTTCCTCAGGGCTGTGGTGCATGTGCAGGTGGGAGATGTGAATGAGTTTTCTCCCGTGTTCGGTCAGCTGGAGTATCACGGCTCGGTGACGGAGGGCAAAGTGTATGACAGTATTCTGCAGGTGCAGGCGTCAGACCAGGACTGCTCTCCACAATACAGCCAGATCTGCAACTACCAGATCACTTCTCAGGACACAGCCTTCGCTATAGACCGCAACGGTTAGTGCACAAACATACAAGGAACACATGCTAAAAGCCCTTACGAAAAAGAAGTTTATTCAAGTGTGCTATTAGTATACTTCTTTTAAACTAAAAATAGGAAAGTATGCTTTTAGTTTACTTTTTATGTACTTCTCAGAAATGGGCTTTATGTACTTCCCAGAAATATACTTAAAATGACATTTAAGTATACTTGACTTATACTTACAAAAAGTCTAAATACACTTGAACTTTACTTAAGTATACTTAATAAAATAAACTTGAAGTATACTACTTTTTGGTAAGGGAGCACTTTTCTGTCTGTATTTAAATGTGTGTTTGTGTGCAGGTAACATCAGGAACACAGAGAGCCTGAGCTTTGATAAGAAGTCACATTATAAAATCTGTGTGACGGCGTTTGATTGCGGTCAGAAGAGAGCGACGCAGGACGCTGTCGTACACATCCACGTCAAACCCATCTGCAAGCCAGGATGGCAGGGTGAGATCTGGAAATGGTTTAGTCTCGGACACATTTTGCATGTGAAAATGGTCAGGCTTCAGTGGTCCACCAGGGAGCAAAGTCATATTTATAAGTTACCAATTTGTGCACTTTCGAGGAAGCTAATGCATTAAATTCTTCAGTGTTTTCTGTACACTCTCGTGAAAAAAGGTACAACACTGTTAGTGGGCCAGCACCCTAAGGTACAAAAGCTAAAGATGCCTGAATGGTACATTTTAGTACTTAAAAATGTTTTTTAAAAATAAAACAGTTGTACCTTTTGAAAGTGTACTGCAACGAAAACAGTTTTGTACCCTTTTTATGAGACTCTACAGCTGGACTGTTGTAAAGTTTTTAGAATAAGTTTTAAATAATTGTCAGTTATTTTAGTTTAGTTTATTTATATACTATTATAATATTTATATATATATATATATATATATATATGTATCAGTTCATTTTATGAATAATATTTTATTTTGTTTTTATTTATCATTGTATTATTTATTTATTTTATTAATACATTATTATTTATAGTTTTTATATTTTCAGTTTTCATTTTAATTATAGTTTTAGTAATTTTGTTTAGTAATTTAGCTTTTGTCATTTTTAAAATTTTTCTGATTTAATTTATATTTAAGTTTTAGTCTCAGTAATTTAGTATTTCAGCTTAAACTTAATTCAGTTAGTTACCAAGGCAACATTTATATTTTTACATTTTCATTTATGTTTTGATTTCCATATAATAATTATATTTTATTTGATTTCATCTTTAATTTAATTGGCATTGTATAGTATGAATATTGTTGGCTCTTTGACATAAACATGTCAAAAAGGTGCTTTGGATTAAAAAGTGTCTGCTAAATGTATAAATGTAAATGTAATTTTTTACTAGTTTTACTTAACAATACCAACACTCTATTCATTCTATTATTATTTAAACTATTTCAGATCAGAATCAGAATCAGAATGAGCTTTATTGCCATGTTTAGACATACGAGGAATTTGTTTTCGTGACAGAAGCTCCGCAGTGCAACAGAATGACAGCGACAGAACAAAAAAACACACAATAAAAGAATAAAAAATACAAAAAATACAAATAAGTAGGTAAGGAATGACAATATACAAATTGACAATTGTATGGCAGATATATTACAATGAGCAGTTATGTATGTTATGTGCAAAAAAAAAAATAATAATAATTTAAGTGTACAGATAGTCCTGCTCCTAAATTTGCATGTTTAATAATAAACTTAAACTGAAGTTGGTGAAGTTTTGACAGACCATTCAGATTCAAATCTGTGAATCATTGAATGGAACTGGTTATCTGAAATGAATCAGACTTCCAAGCATTACTGGATTACCAAAATGAGGAGAGTTTAAGAAAGCGCCTCAGCTTGTAAGACTGTTTGCTCCATACAATGCAACATAAAAACTATGACTTTTATTTAGTTACTCCCCAACACTAATGTGCATGTTCACTTGTTTCATCGATATAATGAATCTATATAATAAAACCTAGGTCAGTGTGGGAATTAGATGCATGTTCAATAATAAAATGCACAAAAAGAAATAAAAAAAATCAAAATACAGTTCTGGTACAGTAATTCCAGACATTTCCTATGATCTGTGCATGACAGCTTCTCTGTCTAAAACCAGATTATAGCTGATTGAATCACACACACACACACACACACACACACACACACACACACAAGAGCTGGTTCTGTGCTTTGAATTTCCTGTCACTTTCTGTCCATCTCTTTCTTTTCCCTTGAAGCTATTTTTGTTTGCTTTTAAACTCAATATAGTATTGACCCCCCTCCCTTCTCTCTGCATCTTTTTTTTTTCATGTAGGTTTGTGCATTTTTCTTGCTTTTGATTGCCGCAGGAGGCTTGCATCAGAATTAACACACACACTTTCATATGATAGCCAGCATGATGCATTATGCAGTTCTTTGAAGGCTCTTGGTATCAGCTTTACTAGCTAAAGACGTGACGCATCTAAAGTTGCTCAACTGGTTGCAAAAAAAAAAAGGTCTGTTATGATTGCAGACAGCAAGGAAAAACAAAATAAAATAACATGCAACATGTAGAAAATTCTTCTTCATTTATTATTTCATTGAAGTTGATATGCATCTAATCCAACTTTATTTTAGCACAAATGTCCTCATCTTCGTAAGCTGCATTTAAATTAATAATTGCTATTCTTTTCACTTTTTAGGTGAATTATACTGGGAAAAAAGGTAACATCTAAATAACTGGTTTTATTCAAATAATAATAAAAAAAACGATTATTTAGCATCACTGAATCAGCCTAAATACATTCATTTATACAAAAAAATCAGACGTTAAATCAGACATAAATCACTCTTTATAAAGGTAATTTCAGAAAACCTGCCTGGTGCAGTTAATATTGCACTATTTGCAATGAACTTTTGTTTAATTTCAAGTGCATTTCCTTAAAAACAGATCTTTGAGGACATTTTTTATTGATCACAGCTGCAATTATTCATCCAAAACTTGGTGTGTTTGACTTTTAAAACTTTAGATGCCAGAAACTCAGTTTGATTTTAGCATTTGATTAATTTAGATACATTCAGTCTTCACGCGAACTCCAATAAGCTTTGGTATAAAAGCAATCTGGCCTAGTTTGCAGAAGTCAGCTGCATCAATATCATATCATTTGCCTAATACAGTATAAAGCATTTCTCATTGCTGCTGGTCTCTGCAGAAATGGCCTTTGCCAAGAGCCTTCCATCTCTTGCAGTCTCTCCACTGATATGAGAGCAGACAGCCACATTTCATTCTGCACATGTTGAGAAGTAAAAAGCAACAATATCATAAAATTATGTTTAAAAGCTCTTTCCATTTTTAACCTCCTCATGAGTTGTTTCCCAGCTACAGTGGCGAACAGGCGTTGCTAGTTCTCAGTTGTAACCCAAGTTTAACAGAATTAAACATCAAACAACTGAAGTGTAAAATCCACCTTAAATTTGATCAAAACTGTAAATACGAATTTATGAAATAGAAGCTTTACCAGTCAAAATTCAATCAAAATTATCAATCAAACCTATTTATATTCTTAAAGTGATAGTGCACCCAAAAATGAACATTTTGTCATAATTTATTCACTCTCATGTCATTCCAGTTCAAACCTGTATGACTTTCTTTCTCCTGTCTAATTTTTAAAAATCAATTAGAAAATTTTAAAATCGTCTCTGGTCTTATTGTGCACAAATCACTTGTGAATGTTATCCCAAAAGCAAAAAAGTTTGCATTTTAATTAAAATCCCTCTGAAACTTTACTTGTCTGCTAGTGTCATCAAACTCAATTTTTTCTTCATTTTCACCATCCAGTCAATTCCCAATGGATAAATTCAAGTAAACGTTTGGTCTAGAGTAGTTTGTGTCTCCCAGAATGCACTTTGATGTGTCTCTGATGTGATTGTCCCTCAGGTGATTTTGGAGACTCAAAACATGTTCCTCTTTACTCACACGCACACACACACACACACACACACACACACACACACACACACACACACACACACACATTTGGTAGAAGCTTCAGGCCAATTTTTTTCCAGCCCACTGGATGATGACAACTTGAGTAAAGGCCATTTTTTCACATCTGACATAAAAGCATGAAGGAGAGAGAAAAGTAAACAGCTCCCTGTTGTGTCTCATAAGCAAGGTTGAATAATTCAGCAGGGGTGGACATGCACCGTCCACACACACACACACACACACTTGGTTGTTACCTTTAGGCTCCCTCCATCCATAAAATAATAATTTTCAGCTCCAAATTCCCAAACCCAGCAGCTCAAAGTGTGTTTGTGTGTGAGCTAATATTTGTGAGGTCTGTATGTGAATGCATGTTTACACAATCCATTTAATACTGTCCGCCGTTTTAATTTTTCACCCATAAATACATGTTAAATAACCACTGGCTATAGAATTCATTACAGCCACACTGTAGCCTGAAGAATGTAATATCTCGCCAGACGCACTACAAGCTCTGGGTAACAAACCTCAAATATATTATAAATTATAACTGAATAAAACAAAAAGAAAATGATTCTTCTTCATTAAAAAACAAACAAATGGGCTTATTCAGTTAGTTACATAAACCATTTTTTGCTACTTGTCATATTAGTGCTCCAAAAAAGACCACATACTGACTGCTGAATATACAATATTATATTTAATATATACTCAGGGTGAACCTACTCACTATATATCAACTACATTTTTATTATAATGACAAATGTAAGTAAATATCACACATGTGATTATGTAAAACCAGTTTAACTAAGTAAAATTAAAGTGAATAAATACAAAATTTTTGTTTTACTCAATTGTTAAGGCAAGTGTTTACATGTTTTTTAATTTTATTTTAGACATACATTTTTAGTTTGTCACTGCACTGATATTAGCACAGTTATGTTGACTAGATGAAGTAACAATCACCAAAATCATTTTATACCCATCCTAACCCAATTGTAAAGATAAAAACTTCACAACAAAAACTCTAGTCCTTCCTGGCCTTTTATACAGGGATTTCCCTTTACTCATAAATTCATAAAATAACTCTTAATTCCAATTTATAGCATTGCCAATTCAGTCCAAGATAAAGCATGCTTGAAACTAATAATCAAGCTTGCAATTTCAGCTCAAGCACCAAACAACTATTCATGTAGTCCCAACACAAATTAAGTAAAATTTAATTTCACATATTTAAGCAAACTAAACACAATTATGGTAAAAATTGTCGTGACAGCAGTTGTGTTGATTTAGCTCAGTTTAATTTAAATTAATGTGCAGCAATTTCTAAAGTCTACAGATTTCTAAGGAGTTTTTTATTTTTTTTATTTTTTTACAGAACTTCTTGTTTTTTTACCTGTTAACAGCAGCCTAGTATCATGACTCACATTTTCTCCAGAAGTCTAGTTGTTGAGAATAATGCACAGATTTCAGTAAATATGACAACGCAATGCTGAAATATTTTCCAAAACAAAGCTGCCAAGGGTAGAAATGTAATCAGTTCAATATGTTTTAACCCTGCCCTGTGTGCAGTTGTTTCAGTGTTAAATAGTGATATTTTTCTTGTTGAATATCCTGTCACTCTAAAATGCATCAGATTGTGGAAGTAAAATTGGTTATGAACTGCACTTCATGTTGACTCTAGCACAGCTGTCTAAAATGATTTATCTACAGCTCATAATGCAAAAATAACATGCTTATACACTGTTAAACAGTGTGCAACAATAGTACCATAAGAGTACATATTACTACTCTAAGGTACAAATATGCACCATTTAGGAGTAAAGAAGGAACATAGGAGACCGTTTGAGTTCCTGTGTTAAGCTGTGTTCCTGTGTTAACCAATTCTTATACATATTATTAACATATTGGCAGTTTGTTAAGCACATGTTCTGCATGATCATATTCTACATCCCTAATCCCAATACCTGTACCTATAAACTTAACAACTATCAATAAGCAGCAAATTAGGAGTTCATTGAGGGAAAAGTCGTAGTTAATGGTTTGTTATTGGCGAGAATTGGACCTTATAATAAATTGTGACCCAATTTTAGCACATCTTTTTTTTTTTTGTGTAGGTTTTGGACACTTTATAGTATACCATGGTAATCTGTGATGGCGTACCATGCTATTTCCATTAGATACCATCACTATACATTATAGTCCCGCCACAGTTCTTACTTTGTAAGTGGCAATCACTAAGTTTGAACTTGTGAATGTTTTAGCTCATGCACAAAAGAAGGTTGAGTTTCTTCGAGGTGTATTTGAAATGCACGTCATGTTGGGGAACTGACTTGTTAATTGTGTGGAAGTCTAGAAAACACTGTGACCTCAATATCTTCATTTTCCAGCTCAGTGACATTATCGCTCTTTCTAATATTTAAGCTACTTATCAAAACATTATCTAACATTCTTTCTTCCCAGGCTGGAGCAAGCTCGTTGACTATGAACCAGGAATGGGCGGTAAGCTGTTATTTCCCAAGATGCACCTGGAGACATGTGCGGGATCGGTGTCGTGGATCAGGACCACAGTGGAGCTGGAGACGAGCGGTGCTGGGAGAGGCTGTGACAGACAGTCTTACTCTGAACGATCCTTACAAAAGCTCTGCGGTATGATTAACAGCTATTTATTCCACTGCACGCTTCCTCATTTCTCTCGGGTCGGTTCAATTACAAAATGTGCCTGCGGGCTAAACTAGTCAGACAAAACCTGCACCCATGTCCTAGAATAGGTATGTGTCTCAGTGCAGAATCATTAGCAGTGTAATTCATCCATATCAGAGGGACTGTCTTGAGAAACTACAAATGAAGCTATAAAATACAAATACGCAGCTCATCACAGATCTCCAAGAAGACTAACGGCCCTTTTATATGATGTGTCAGCATATCCTAATGCATTGGACTCTATGGGGTGAAGAGTCATATTAATGGTGTGATAATGAATGATATGGTAATGAAATCCCACACAAAGCAAAAGCTGACCTGAAGTCATCGTAAGATTTCTTTTTTAAGATGACAGGCAGAGGAAATTTCTTAATTTTTTATATAATTTTCTATAAAATGTGTTATACTGTATACATTTTTAAAAATTAAAAATTGTATGTTTTTTTTTTTTGTAAAAAAGTAAATGATTTTTAATATTAACACACACACACACACACACACACACACACACACACACACACACATATATATATATATATATATATATATATATATATAATTGAAAGTATAATTTAAAGTGGAATTCATTATTCATTTTTATATTTATTTATAACAAAATATAAAAAAAAAATCATAAATTATCTTTAAAAAGATCTCTATAAAAACATTAAAAAAATTAAAAACATATCTATATTTATACCATAAAACATAAATTAATTATTTTAGTATATACAAAGGTATAAATTACATAAAATTAGTATGACGCATCAATGCATCATTATGCACAATGTTTATTTTAAACACTTAATAACCCTATTTATTAGAAATCCTGTACGAAAATAATAAATATCAAAATCTGTAAAGCTTTTCATTTGGACTTCAAAGTCAAAGTCCATTTAAACTTCCTCAACTGTGATCTGTGTTTCAAATTCATTTTATCTCTAAACTCACTGGCATCATACCAGGAGCTTCATCAGGCAGCACAGATCTTCTGCCGGCCCCCAGCGGTGTTTTTAATTGGACGGCGACTCTTGTGACGGATGGCGGCCGGGACAGTGACCTCACATACCGCTTTGATGGTCGTCAAGCTGCCAAGATCCCAGACTGGGTCGTCCCGCAGAATCTAACCCATCAGTTCACCATAACCACATGGATGAAGCACGGACCGAGTCCAGGACAGAGAGCCGAGAAAGAAACGCTGCTCTGCAACTCTGACAAAACAGGTAAGACAGAGAGAGAACTGAATGGGAAGGAGAAACCTGCTCAAAAGACCAGCTCATGGATCCTGCCATTACAAATTAGATCTCTGTTATTTCTCCTACAGCATATGTTCATACCTCCCAGATTTCCCATAAGGAATAAGGTCCAATAAATGCTGGAAATCGCAATAATTTACTTGTTAATTAATAAATATATAATAAAATAATTATAATAATTATAATAAATAAAATAATAAAATATAATAAATTAAATTAAATATTAAATTAAAATTAAATAAATGTAAAAAATTAATAAAATTAATAAAATTAAATTAAATATATGCAATAAAATTATATAATTATTGTAATTATTCTACATTATATATAATTTAAGCATATTGCTCAAATAAAATAAGAATATATTATTTATTTTCATAATTCATTATGAAAATCTCATCACATTTTTTAAAGACCAAATTATTTAAGCTGCTATTCACATAAATATAGCTCTTTGCATTTACTTTTTCCAACTATTGACTCATTTGTGTCTGTTTCTAATTTTCCTATTAAATTTGAGGAGAAATATCTGAGTCAGAATTATTTAAATACCACATTATAATGCCAAAAAAAAAAAAAAAATCCATAACGTTTGGTAACACTTTACTTAAAGCCTTTATATATAATACATTACAAACGTAGTTTAATGCATTAATTATGGCTTTTAATTCACTTTATAATGCATTGTATGCTCTCATGAATATTTGTAACCACAGTTATAATGCATTAGAATACTTTACGTCTGTAGAAAGTATAATGCATTACAACACATGACAAACAAGTCTAACATTATAATGCATTTCATCTTTGGTTACAATTATTATAAAAATATATAATGCATTACAATGTAAATTATGAATACCTTTATAATGCATTATAAGTAAAGTTATGTATTTCACACAGGAAGTTTTAAGAGTATAACTTTAGCTTAGTCACCAAGAAGTCCATGATAAGCCTTTACCAGAAAACCCTTGCTGCTCTGCAAGCTAGCAAAAACCAGCCAGGACATGGAGGTTCACACTGGTCTGGTCTTTTCATTAGGATTGAAGAGGAAACAGTTAAGATCAGAATTTCATTTGTACTGGATGATTGGAGCTCTACTTCCAGCCCTGTTAAGTTGACTGTCCTCTCCTGTCAGGATCCCTTTATAGATAAACACACACCAAATGGTGCCGTTTCGTTTCTCTCAGGTTCAATTTAGCGATATTATCTTGTATGTCAAGAGGTAATTGTATTCTCTGTCTGTCTCTTGACCTCTCCGTGCTCTCTTTTTTCTCTCTGTCTCTATCACTTTCTCCGTCTCTCTCAGAGATGAACCGGCACCATTACTCTCTGTATGTGCATAACTGCAGGCTGGTTTTCCTGCTGAGGACGGACTACACTCAGACAGACTCCTTCAGACCGGCTGAATTCCACTGGAAATTAGAGCAGGTATAAGACACGTTTCACACTAGGAATTTCATTTCAGATGAGTACAAAACATTATCATGTATGCATGTTTAGATAATATAAATTTGACAGACAGATAGATGTATGCAAGGGCCCAGAATTTAGTAGGGACACTTGGCACACATCCCTACTTATAAACAGCGACTACTAAATTGTCCCTAGCAATAATTTTGATCAAAAATTAAATATATGTGTATGTAATTGTTGTTGTAATTTCAGCTGCATCTCAAATAGTTGATAGAAAATTGTTTATTACGTTTGAAATATGTATATTTTTCTTACAAAAATGCATGGATTTGATACAGGAGACCTTTATTCAGCCCCTGGAGCACTGTGAGGTGCATTAAATTACGGATGTGTGCACTTTATTTAACGTCTTTTAGACTGTCAGCACCCGCCCACTCCAATGACAGAACCTAGAAGTGCCACTGGAATTTTTTATATAATGCTTGATTGGATTCGTCTGAAAGAAGAAAGTCATATACATCTAGGATGGCTTGAGAGTGAGTAAATAACAGGCTAATTTTTGGGTGAACTAACCCTTTAAGATCAGAAGTTCAGAACGGGTTTATGAATCTTTTGATTCAGATCGGAAGTTCGCATCGGGTTCACGAATCATTTCACAAACTGAATGATTTTCGAGTCCCAATCTGAAACAAATGATTTGTGTTACGGGGTCTGAAGTCCCAATCTGAAATGATGGGTTTGTGAATTATTTGATTTAGATAGGAACTTCGGAGTGGGTTCGCAAATCTTTTGAGTCCGATCGGAAATTCGTAGCTTGGATCCTGAATCATTTGATTCAGATTGAGACTTTGGAGCTTGTATCGTGAATCATTTAATTCACTTCGGAGCATGGATCGCTAATCTTTTTTTCTGATTAATTTTTTTCTATTAAACAGTACAGTACAACTAATAATTTGGCAGCAGGGGCGTCAGACTGGGGGTAAAACCAGTACTGATTACCAGGGCCCCAAAGGAAGAGAGGGCCCTTGAAAAGTCTGGAATATATTTTATTTTACATGGATATTTTCATGGGGGCCCATCAGGACTGCCTATGCATAGGGCCCGGGATCTTGTGCAACGCCCCTGTTTGGCAGTACACATATAAAAACAAAAAGAAAGAAAGAAAGAAAGAAAGAAAGAAAGAAAGAAAGAAAGAAAGAAAGAAAGAAAGAATACACAAATACAAATCCCTTAAGAAATTAACCATGGTATTATTATAATAAAAGTGTAGTAAACATTTTTTTTTTTTACCTTAAGAGGACACAGAGAGAGACTACAGAGATGCAGTTTTCATTGCTTTAGGATTAACAGAACTTTGGATAGTTTCTGTATCGGCCTACTCATCTAGATCAACCTTGAATATAGAAAAGAGAGGTTTAGAGACAGATTTTTTGTGTGTGAAATTTAGCAAGCAGGAAACTACAGTTTCCAAAGTCGGATATCACTGGTTATGATTTACAAGGGCATAGATAGATAGATAGATAGATAGATAGACAGACAGATAGATAGATAGATAGATAGATAGATAGATAGATAGATAGATAGATAGATAGATAGATAGATAGATAGATAGATAGATAGATAGATAGATAGATAGATTTTTACTCCCTCATTCTTGCTCTCTCATTTTAATGACAGTAGGTACTTCTTCACAGAACTTTCTTTACTTTAAGCACAAAAACAGCCACCGTCTAACAAATATTAGTGATTAATTTCCTCTTAATGTGTTGTGTGTGTATTGTTTAGATTCACAGGTCTGCTGCAGGTTAATTTAATCCTTCATCACATACATGCAACAATACTTGAGTTAGTCCATCATTATGCGTATAATTATGCAAATATCCACTTTTTAGGGTGAAGATAAAACCTTAGAATAAAGAAAGAGAGAGAAAACAGTGCAGTCATTAAGAGGGTGTGTGTTTAGCAGTGAATTCTCCTCACTGCTGTGCCAGAGAACGGAGCCGCGGGAAGACTTAATTATCTGAGAGAACAAACGCAGCGCAACACAAAACTAGCAGTGTGCTGCATGAACGTCCCTGCCTAAGACCACTTAAAAACCCATCAGAAAAGATGGCAGGGGGGCTTTAAAACACAAACTCCTCCGACAGGATTGGGCACAGAGGACGAGCAAAGTTCTGCTGTCCAAAACAAACAAACTGATGAAAGCTCAAATTAAACATCAGCGCATCAAACCACAAACTAATTTGAAGAGCCAATTTAGCAGCACCTTTATACAGTAGATAGCATTCATTTCCTCTGAAATCTTCATTATCATAGCTGTACATTTGCTATACCTACATGCTCAGCATTAGAAGATGCAAAGATAGTTTAAAGTTTCTACGGAGATGTTAAGCATCAAAGAGCCTTTTTCCCCAGTGGAGAACGAGCTCTAAAAACTCCAGCTTAAAATGAATTTCATAATGTAGTTTCATGAATACATGAATGTGAAACATAAAATATATGGGGTTGAGGGTCCACTGGCCTGAGGGAGAAACATTTTGGTCTTTGCACGTCTCAGACACTTCAAAGAACATGAGCGATCTTTTTTATATCTTTCCTAACGGCTTTTTCTTTCCTCTACCCGCAGAGAAAAGAGATCTAATTAAATTAGCTTTTTTTAAGAATCTGAGAGTTTAATTTAATTAGTAAGTGGATGGTGTTGTATTTCCATTATGAAAAAGGATATTAAATGATGAATATTAATGCAAATGTGAAGTTTTTTTGGACGAGTGCTGAGTGTTGGCTCAATAACATTAATGGCAATTCTAGTGTTTCACTGCACTTCACAAACATAATTTTTCCTCTGTTTGCTTTACGCATTTGTTGCAAAATAAAATAAAATAAACCTTAGTATGTCCTCACACTCTGTCTTGAAACTCTTATTTACAGGATGAATTTTTAAGAAATTTATTTATTTGTTGTTAGTCAGAAATAATTAATTCTTTCATTATCACATAGATTACATATATATAAATTAAGGTAGTTTGTGCTTAAAAAGGAATTGTGGGGAAGTCGTGGCCTAATGGTTAGAGAGTTTGACTCCTAACCCTAAGGTTGTGGGTTCGAGTCTCGGGCTGGTAATACCATGACTGAGGTGCCCTTGAGGTGCTCCCCGGGCGCCGCAGCATAAATGGCTGCCCACTGCTCTGGGTGTGTGTTCACGGTGTGTGTGTGTTCACTGCTGTGTGTGTGCACTTTGGATGGGTTAAATGCAGAGCTTCTGCAGAATTCTGAGTATGGGTCACCATGCTTGGCTGTATGTCATGACTTTCACTTTCACTTAAAAAAAAAAAAAAAAAACTCAATGGGTTAAAAAAACTAAAATTGTTTTCATCTGAATTTTTATAATTTATTTGTTTTTGTTTGTTTTAAAAGTAAATGTTTTTTTAATTTAAATAGTAAAATCACTTTTTACTGTGACCAGTGGTCTTGAAGTAAATTTAGCATACATTTGAATGCAAACTTTCTGATAAAACATGATACCTGTGTAAAAAATATTTTACAGACAAATTAGTGAATAAGACCCAATGTTGGGCACTTCAGATATCCTAAATAAGAACTAAATATTTATTGTTGTTTGATAAGGCACTCACTCTTTGACAACAGTTATAAGACAGCACGTGTCTCTCAAGTGTTCAGAGAACAGAGAAATTGTAGCTTCTCAAAGGCTGTAAAACAGGTAATGGACAGTTGCTAAAATTGGTGAAATATAGAAAAAAAGACAAAAGAAAAATACAAACAGGTGAATCACACAGATGTGAGAGACACAGTAGCACAGCAGTAAGTGTTCAAGTGTCCAGTGTACTTGCAGTGGTTTCTCTCTACCTCTCTCGCTCACTCTGTCTTTGATAAATTGCCTTGCGATCAAGTGGACTTTGGCTTAGTGCGGCTATAAGTCTTTTACCACCTCTATCGATTCAGCATTGTGCATTTACTGAATACACACAGAGAAAACATCACAGTAAAGCACTCTGCTCTCCAGGGATCGCGTGGACACACTGTTAGCGCATCTGAACATGGGCGAGTTCTAGGAACGCACCCGTTTTCTGCATGCTTATAAAACTGAAAATCACAGTAATGTGTGCTAGATGTAGAATAACAGTCATTAAATGACTAAATCTGGAACCACAAGATTGCATGAACCACAGATGCTATCCCCAGTTATTCTCGCATTCACACACACATTCACACACACACACACACACACACACACACACACACACACACACACACACACACACTCTGCAGAAAATCAATGCCTGCCCAGAGACACAGAGAACCAGAGACAGAGAAGAATGGAATACGTGACGAATACCAATAGAGTATAACAGTGAAATTTAAAGAAAAAGAAATCAAGTTATTCATAATAAGAACACAGAGAGATGACCTGTGTGCACAGAGAGAAAGAACTGATTAAAGAAAAATACAGAAAAATAACACTCGCTCTGGCTGAATCTCACAGTGCCTGTCAAGAACATATTTTGCATAAAGAAAACAAAGCCTGTTTTTGTGCATCAATGTTTTTTGCAGTATGGCATTTTCATATTTCATAATTCTAATTTCTAATGCAAAAAAATATATAATAATAATAAAATCATATTGGCTGTAATAAATGATTAAAAAAATTAAATGGATAAAATAATATACATTTTTTTATTAATTATTACAGCCAATATTATTATTATTATTATTATTATTATTATTATTATTACTATATTAAATATATTTCAATAGCAAAGTGTGTATGTATAATGGTAGTATTTGTCATAATTTATGATTAAATTATATTTACATTTAGAAATTAATTGTATTAATTAAAAAAGATGCTATGCTTTTGATAGGTTAATATATGGCTGCTATGGTGTTTGGATTTTTTCATGCATTTTATCATTCATCAGGGAAAAAAAAATAAAAAATTGTGGGCAAAAGTATTAACAAATATAAAAACATCCAAACAAATAACAATAAGAATTTGGGTTGGACAATGTATTCAATGATTATGAGTTTCTTATAAAGAGAGAGAGTTAAATATATATGGAAATATTTTGGCCTGGACATCTGCAGAGTAGGGGCTGAATCTTACAAAATATGTTCATATCATAAATAATTATAAGATAAAATAAACACTTAAACATATTTATAAAATGTCATATTTTATAAAATATAACAAATGAATAATATTTAAGAAAGAAAGAGACCTGGACACATTTCTTCCTCTCTTTATATTGTCTTATATGTCCTGTTTCTGCAGGTCTCACTCTGAAATGAAAGCAATTTTGGGAAATTGTGGCCATTGTGGGAAGGGAAAAAGGAGGACATGGGGTAGGAGAGGGTGTGACAGTGAGAAGAAGTGAGACTGATGGTGAGATTTCAGGTGCAGGAGGAAAGATGTAGTGAAGATGAGAAATGTCTGATGGTTTTGTCTGAGGGTGTAACAATCAGTTCCACTAGACTCTACGACCCGGACCTCCTGCTAGACACACAAACACACACTGTGTGTGACAGAGCGAGCAGGAACCGTCTGCTGCTGTGTGCTTTTGACTGGCAATGGTCCAAACGTGCCAAACACAGACAGAGATTTCCCTCATCAACAAACACACACTCACGATGGCAAAGGCACAACTTTACATCTATTTGTTTGCCAAGACAAGCATCTCTACAACTATACAACTGATTAGCAATTTCAACAAAGCTTTTGTTGTTAACTAAAACTATTAAAAGTCATTTTTTTTTAATTGAATTAATGCTTAAATAAAATATAAATATTAGATTAAAAACTGAAACAACTTTATTTAAATTTAAAAATGTTGCCTTTGCAACTTAACTGAAATAAGATACAGTAAGTTTAAGATGAAGTACTAAAACTACATAAATAAACTAATTAAAACTACATAGAAATAAAAAAAAACTGACAAAAGCACATAAAATTACGAAAACACAAAAATCTAAAATAATTTGTATATATTTATTTAATTAATTACAAATTGTAATCTGTTACTGATTACAAATGACATGCAATCTAGATTATTTATTTTAGGTAATGTACTTCTTCTGGATTACTTTTAGATTAGTTTTGACCTAACTAAAATGTAATTAATTCAATCATAAAAAATTAAAAGTAAATTATTTGAAAATAAAACACCTGAAAAACTAATTTGAAATATTTTGTTTACCTGCATGTCACGTGACCATGAATTTAAACCTAAATATATTTAAAAAGAACAAATTTAATAAAAATGTCAAAACCACAAAATAAAATAACTTAAATCTAAATTAAAACTATAAAAATAAAACCTTATTAATAATAATAAAATTACAAATCATAATAATAATAATAAAAAACTAAAACGGTATATAAATTATGCTAAAATAACACATTGAAGCACAAATGAAAACAACAGATGTAGAGAAAGCAGAAATATTGTGAACTTCTCTCTCTTTCTCTCAGATCTGTGATAAGGAGTGGCATTATTACATCATCAGCGTTGATTTCCCAGTGGTGACTCTATATGTGGACGGCGTGACCTTTGACCCGTACCTGGTAACAGATGACTGGCCCATCCACTCCTCTCAGATCGACGTGCAGCTCACTGTAGGAGCCTGCTGGCAAGGTGGGAGGAATGGCATGTGGGCGTGGCTAGTGTGTGTTGTGGGTGTGGTCAGTGTGCACATGACTTGAAAAAAGAAGTGTGAAATCTCAGAGCATGAACAAATATCTCTTTACTAAACACATCATCTGTTCTTTTGCAATCCCTGTTTCACTTCTTTTCCTCAAGTGCAGCTCTGGAAAACAAATGATGTGACCTCTTGACCTGCCGTGTGTTTCCCAAAAGCAACTATGGTCACAAGTTCTTTCATTACCAATAGAGTTAAATGGGACTTGGACCATAGTTAGCTAACGAAGCTTCTGGGAAACACACCCCTGCCCGTGCTCTCTCTTTGTGTCTCTGAGATTCTTTGTTTCATAATGAGAGCAATACAAGAGTGAGATGGATAATAAAAAGATCATTTTGTGTGGGAAAAAATATAATGAGCGCTGACTGGACATTTGCTCTTTTTAAAATTTGTGGAGCCTGAATAGTTTAATGATTTCTCATGATTCTGTTCAGTTCAGTTTATGCACTGATTATAGAAATCTGAACAATATTTTTAACACTGTAATCAATATAAATATTTTTCTTCAAAGATTAGTGTTATATCAATATCACTGAGATACTATTAATTGTTATTTATATTTTGAATGGGTTTTTATTGTTATCTTTTATGTTATGTTTTTGTCATTTTTTGTTTGTTTGTTTGTTTGATTGTTTTTGTCTATATAGTATTTAATAATTTGATTTCACTTTTAGTTTCAGGTATTTTAGTACATTAAGTTAATAAAGTTAATAATATATTTTTATATATATTATATATCTTCTTGTATTTCGGTTAAAGTTTGTTTTATTTCAAGTAATGAAATTGTTTTAATGGTTTTAGTTTCCGTTTTAGTTAACTATAATAACCCTTTTCACCAGTGTTATTATTTACTCAATTATCATTTTCGTTAAGTGAAATAAAGCAGAAATAATATCAAGTATAAATATTAGCCAAAAAAAGAAATAATAAAGTAGAAAGTAAACAGAAATGTTGGCTTGGCAACAACCTGAAATAAAATATGTTGAAGTTTAAGTACTAAAATTACAATTTATAAATTTATAAAAAATAAATTAAAGCTGTAGAAATACTTAAAAAAAAAAAAAAAAAAAAAAAAAAAAATAGTGTTAATAAATACATTTTTTTATAAATTTAATAATAAAATATTAATAATAAATACTATAATAGTATATGAATAATACAAAAAATAACACTGCTTTTATCACACTTTGCATTAAAAAAAGAAAATTCTGTATTTATATGCTATTTTATCAGTGGAACACATAGGGAGAAACTTTTATTGATCTGTATGCAACTCTTGACCACAAAAAAACAAACAAAAAAAAACATAAAAGCACCCTACCAAGTCAGAGAAGAAGAAGTGAGGGTAAGCAAGTTGAATCGTAAACTTTGGCAGTATCAAACGGGTCGGGTCACAAGTCTTTTGTTCAGACTGAATGCCTGTGCAAACCTCCTTTTCTCTATATTATATTAACACATTTATCTGTTTGTTTGAGAATCATAGTCAGGCCGAACTGTCTCTCAAATTTTGTCTCCAAACCATAGCCACATAAACACATAATCAGTCAGTAAACCCAAAGTTAACAGCTTCAGTACGGCTTCCAAGGCATGTGCAATTATCAAGAACAATTAAACATATTGATGATTACAACACTTATTACATGCTACAAATGTATATACATATATATATATATATATATTATATATATATAGACCGTTACGAATTACTGTCTGCGACAACTTTGTCGTATTCTTTAAAACAACCAAATATTTAATTTAGAAATTCCTTGAGAAAATAAAAAATAAAAAATATCGCACCATTAGAATTAAACAGTTCAAGTAATATAGGTCTATCAAAAACACCCTCTCCAGTCTGCCATGACCATTTATGGAAACAAGGCAGCAAAAATGGGCCAAATTAGAAACCATCACACTATTGACATCACAACCATAAGCTCATTTACATGCAAAAGTGGTTGGGACCGATTTATTTTAGGCTTTTAATGTTTTAGAAAGTCTCTTCTGATCACTTAGACTGCATTAAGTTGATCAAAAATACATTAAACACAGAAATATTGTGAAATATGCTTACAATTTAAAATAACTGTTCTATTTGAATTCATGTTAAAATGTAATTTATTCCTCTGATCAAAGCTGTATTTTCAGCATCATTACCTTAGTCTTCAGTGTCACATGATCCTACAGAAATCATTCTAATATGCTGATTTGCTGCTCAAGAAACATGTATTATTATTAATATTTTTGTGTAAGCTGCCCTTTTTTTCAGGATTCTTTGATGAATAGAAGATTCAAAAGAACAGCATTTTACTGAAATAGAAATCTTTTGTAACATTATACGTTTTTATTATCACTTTTGATCAATTTAATGCATATTTGTTAAATAAAATAAAAAACTGACCCAAAAGAACCTATTTAGTTCGATAAGTCAGTTAATGCAAGGTCAGAAACTAAATTATGACTGTATTTGGTGCAAGAAACATTATAAATGGACTTAATAAAATTGAATAATAAAATGTTACAAGATATGACCTCTTTATGAATCATATCACATGTCACGTGTTTGTGTGCAGGTGGCGAGGTCTCTAAAGCAAAGTTTACGCAGTATTTCAGAGGCAGTTTGTCTGGACTGACGATACGACCAGGAAAGATCGAAAGCCAGAAGATCATCTCCTGCCTACAGTCCTGCAAAGAAGGGCTGGACATCACCTCACCGGAGAGCCTCGGACAAAGGATTAAGGTTACACACATTCGCGGCTATCTTTATAAAACAACTCTTAATTACAAATCTGAATGAATGAGCTATGCTTGAAGCCAATGTGCAATGCTCAACTATAGCTCAACTAGTTCAAGGTCACAGATTTGATTGCACATTCTGGGAAATTTTATACTGTAAGTCACATTGCATTAGTTCTGAAAAGGAGTTTGCCATGAATAAAACCATAGAAAAGTGATGAAACTCACTGAAAAAGAATGAGGAAAAGGTGAAGAAAAGCCAGGAGACAAGACTTAAGGAGAGATATTTCTGTACGCGCATTTTCCATTTTCTGCTTTGCTTTCCTCTGTTCTGTTCTATTGTATTCGAGAAGCTCTGGGGAAGATTTGAGGATCAAATGAAAGCAGGTTTTACAGACAGAGAGTCAGAGTTAGTGAGAGACAGAGGGTGGTCTGATCGCTCATAAGCTCAAAGCAGGATTGTGCTTCATTCAGAATCAAACTCATAATGCCTTTTAAATAACAGTTGTGTTCTTGCTGTGATGCAACATGCAGAATTTGAATTTAAATTAGAATTAAGAAAATGAATTTATATAGCTGCTGTAAGTGTAGTTTATCATTAAATGTTCAGCATAAATGACCTAAAAACACCTGTTAACATGCACATGCAGTAACTTATATGAATAATTCATTTCTGAAATGCCACAGGATTCTGAACAATGCATATCCAGACTTTTCCTGGATGTTGATAAAATAATTCAAAGACACCAATTCATTTGACCAATTCATTCACACATTGAACTGACCCTATAGTTTAATAGCCTATTTACGCTACAATCACTGAAATAGTTTAGAGCAAAATTACACTTTTGTACAAAATTTACAAAAAAACTAACATAAAATGTATACATATTTACAGAACAACCTAATTTAAATTAATTACGTTTAATAATAAATGACATTGAAAAATAATAAGTTATATACATTTAATAATAAATAAAAAATTCCATCATCTACAGTTAAAATTACAATTTTTTTTACAGTATATAGCAAAACATACCTACACTATAAAAAAGATTTTTCAAAGTTGCCAAATGCCAATATAACAAAGATAAAATCTTAAAAAGTCTTTCTGCTTAAATTTTCATTTAATTCAATGTTACTTGCATGTTTTTTTGTCATTCTGAAATTTTCTATCAATTTCCGAGTGAAAATTGTTTCTACAACAATATTGTTCAGGGTAGAAATAAAATTCAAAATTTAATAAAATATGCATTATTGACCTTATTTTTATGTAATTGTTACAATTCCTGTGTTGAATTTCCTCTTCCTGTCATTCAAATTTCAATTCAGATTCCAATTCAGATTTCTGAATTTTGCACATCTCTGCCTCAAATGCTCACTCTCATAGACACTTTGATAGTATAATGTCTCATGGTTTTCTGTCTCAGTTTCATCTGAATCCCGCTCAGTCTCTGGTGGTGATGGAGGGAGAGGATCTGGAGCAGATGAACGCCGCACTGAGAAAAGTTACTTACATCAACTCTCGGCAGTTTCCCACCAAGGGAGCGCGTCACCTCCGGATCTCAACGGCAGTGCAGTAAGATTATAAATATTCATGAGATCCCATTTCTGAACTACAATACGAGAATTTTAGCTCTGGAATATGGCAATATAAATGATCAAACCATTTATATCTGGTTGCACAGTTCTGATATGCATCCCAGCATTTTTAAATGTGCTTTGAATCTGGCTGGAAAAGTTATTAAAACTATTGAAGTATGGTTTACAAGAAAATAAAATTTTAGTACTTCTAAGTTAAAAAAAAAATTGACATATAAGTCAATGTGTTATTTGGCATTTCTTACATTTATAGGTGCTGTATGGATTTTTTTGAATGCTTTATTACAGTCAAAAAAATTACATAAAGCACCTTTAAATGTAAGAAATGCCAAAAACATGTTAGGAAACATGTTAAGTTTACATACTTGTTTCTTTGAAAAACAGTGCTAAATGTATTCTGCTTTGGAATGTGTGTTCCGTGTCGGAATGTCTGTTTTTGTTTTGGTCTGTGTGATTCCACCCACTGACAATTTACCCAATAGTATTTTGACACCCCAGGTTGCCAGTAAGTGGAAAATACAGCGTATTGCAGCCATGGAAGCCAGCAAATGTAATGGATCAGATATTGCAGATTCTCCCTGACCTAAAAAGCCTCAGCATCCATGTAAAGAGCTCTATGACAAGAGGAATATTAAAACACGAACAAAATCAACTTATCAACTTTTCGCTCATCGCCTTCCAGTGTCCTCAATCTGGCAACTTTTTCCACTATACAGAATATTGGAAAGGTTCCATTGATATTAAAAGTTCTTCATGGAACCATATGCCAACAATAACCTTTACTGAGTGTATTTGTAACTAAATTTATATATTTTCTGCTAGCTAGCTGCTGGCTATTTCAAATCCCTAATCATACTATAACCAGTCTTAACCCTTCTTGTAACCTTTACTCTTATTCTGTTCTTATCTAATTCATATTCCACGCTTAGGGAGGTTTAATTTTTATGTACAGACAGGGAAATGGAAAGAGAATAACAGAGAGATTTTAATTTATTTTTTGGAACAGAAACGCACCCACTGGCACCCCATGATTATTCAAAGCAGATCATAAATATGCATAAGCCCCTTGAGGATTATGACCCGCCCTCTGAGGCTTCAGCACAGCCAGTGGGCGGAGTTTCTTCAGCAAGCGCAACAGGGAATTAGCATGAAAATACACGCACACACACACACACACACACAACACTAAAACACACATAATCAACAGCAATTAAGTATTATATTACTGTAAGACATATAATTGAACTCTAGCTTCTCTCATTTTTAAAACTTGCCTGTCACAGACTTATATTAAGCACAAAAGTGTTGTGTTCTGCATAATTAGTAACTTTTTTCTAAAAGTAATTTACACGATTCATTTACACTTTTGCAAATTAAGTAACAGGTTGCTTGTCAAAGAGACAAACACTGTGCACCGTGGCACAAAAACATGGAAAAGTGAGACCTGTGGGGACAGAACTTGTTTTGAATGGTGACCTGAAGTGATTCCAACATTTACAGGAGCTTGACCTTGATTAGAAAATACCAGAAATATCATGGTTTTTCGCCCACCAGCCAAAATAAAATGTGTGGTCAAATCATCAGGGATGCACTGCAATTATTATAGAATTATCTTTATAATTGTGTTTATAATAATTCTGCCAATAACAATAAGCTGATAATTATTTGTGTGTTATGAACAGATAAAATGTTTTACTATTTAAAGAAATAGAAAATAAAATAAAACTTGTTTTAAATGCTACAAGTGAATTTATGATGCAAGAAAAATCATAATTACCATTATTTTGGCCAATATTGAGATTTACTCACTTACTAATATCATTCATTTATTGAACTTATTAAATGGTTTTTAGGGGATTTCCTTTAAATCTTAAATATTATTGCAATACAGTACAATATATTCCAATATTTACATAAAAAAGGATCTATTTTGAGACTTGCTAAAGATTACATTTAACAGTACTATTAAATTAATATTGTTGTGAAAGTTTAATTTTAGGTGAAAAATATATTATAGCAAAAAAGGCATATAAATGTAAAACTAGGAGAAAATCATCATGCAAAATTTAATATTCAGTACTGAACAATAAAGTTTACACTTGGCTCCTTCTGTGCCATGTTGGAATATGTTCACGTGTTTAAGCAGATGTGAGGCAAACGTCCAGGTTTAGTGAATGGCAGAATGCCTCATCCTTCATTATCCACTGCCATTCCTGTGCATGAATGTCATCATGGAAAATCCAAGCATATGTTCTACACACGTCACCCTGAGAAACAGTTAACATCCAAACATAGGGCTAAAGATGTCAAATAGCATGCATCGTTTGGTCGTCAGTCAGTCGTCACAGATCCTAAAAGTAGTAGTTAAATCATATTTTAGTTTAAACCAACTGTATCTTGTAGCAAACAGCTGTTTTCACAACTAAACATTAATTAATCTCTCAGCGTATCTCAACCTTCAGTCACAGATGGTTTCCTCCATTCATTTCCTGTCTGTTGATGAATGTGAGTTTCTGTTTGCGTCAGGATTAAGAACAACATCTTTAATTAGAGAAGGCGGATCTGTGTTCATTTGTGGATAATAGACTTCCTACTTCCTGTCGTTCAGAGCTGCTTCACGGTGGTGAAATCACTAGAGTTGTAAATGAAATTTTAGTAAACACCATTTGTGTTTTGCTTTTAAGCTTATTAAGTCCAATTACTGTGAGATTCAAGAAAGCTGAAGTGTTGTTAATTCACTGCAGGCGTGGGTTTTCTCTTTGTGTGAAGTTATCAGCGCTGCAGTCTCCGTAATGAGTTGGGAACAGCTCCAAGTCATTTGTTTACACTCCACACATCACTGTCGAAGGCTTTTTATTATTTATATCCAAGTGGAGATGTCTTCACCTCTGAGGGAGTGTTTGCAGGACCCAAAATTAACTTCACGCCCAACCTGCCAATGACAAGTGAACTGAGACAATTTACCAGCTCTAAATATCAGGGTTATTATAGTTAACTAACACAAAAGAAAAACCATACAACAATTTGTTACCTGAAATAAAATAAACTTTAACTTAAATAAAATATAAAATAAATGTTATGTATGTTGCCAATTAAGGCAACATTTCTCATTTTCATTAAGTCTATCTTGATGTACTAAAATAAACCTGAAAAAAAAAAAAAAAAAAAAATATATATATATATATATATATATATATATATATATATATATATATATATATATATATATATATATATATATATGTATGATAAATGTTCCTTATAAAGCCACTGGCAATATGGCAATTGCATTTGGTGCTTATACTCTTGGACCCTGTATGTGTGTGTGTGTGTGTGTGTGTGTTTGTGTGTGTCTGTATCTAAAATAACACACACAAAAGTGAAAGAATGTGTTGTTGTGTTTGTGATCTCTGCAGGTGTTTTGGAGAGGATGTGTGTATTTCTGTCCCTGACATTGAGGCAGTTGTCATGGTAATGCAGCCTAGTGAACCACGCATCACAATCTCTGGGGCGGAGCATCTGACCGTCCCCGCCTCCGACCTTGCCCTCGGCCTATCCCTGTTCAGAGATTTGCATATCATCAGCACAGTGATAAAAAGTGACGGACAGACAAACACAGGTACAGAGAACCATTTCTAGAATTACCATTCTTCTCTTAACAGGATAATTTGATCAACATGATTATTTATTCTCCTTCAGAGCATTCTAACTTAAAATTTCGGTTATATATTGCAGTGTTTATTTAAACCTGTTTTGACCCACCATATTGAATATACAGGAATGAGATCTAAGAGGGAACACTTTCAGCAAATTTTCAGAAAATAGTGCACAAGTTGTGTTTTTATGAGTGTTTTATCATCATTTTTGGAGCTTGACATGACCCATTCTATGCCAAAGCATCCTGCTCAACTTTACCTTCTGTGTTGAACAAAAGAAAAGTCAGAGACATGAAGTTGAGTAAATGATGACATATTTTTTCTTTTTGGGTGAATTATTTCTGCAACAGAAACACTACTAATGAAAACAACCCACAAAGAAAGTCCCCAAACGCAGCACAGAGCACATTATTCACTGACAGACCGCAGGTGTCATGCTGTTTTGGTGGGAAACAACAGTAAATGCAAAAAAAAAAACATGTTAATAAATCATAAAAGACAGTTGCTCACTGCACCCTCCACCCTCACATGAGGATGCTTTTCTGAATCTGAAACGATTCTCCCTCCATTATTCTGAGGGCTTATTTGTTTACTTTAAATGCATCAAATCATAGAAAACTACACTTTCCTTGCTCTTTCCAATTAAAGTTTCAGTCACTATGTAGATATTCATTAGCATTCAAAAATTTGGGGTCAATAGGATTTTTTTTTTTTTTTTTTAGAAATTAATATCTAAATTCCAAATAAAAATTAAACTTTAATTTGTCCCACTGTATATGAACTACTCTGGTACATGATCAGAATAGAGGTCATTTGGATATAGAAACCTAAGTGATATATTAAATATTATAAAAGTGTTGAATATGCATAATTTTAAAAAAGCATTATAAAAGTAGTCCAGACAGCTCATGGACTGTCATGGATATTATATTGCATATATTTCATGGATATTATATTTCTGAAAACTGTGGGAATTATAGCAGAGAAAGAACCATTTCTTTATTATTATTATTACTCATTAAAATTTGTTTCATCTTTGTATGTGTACAGATCACAGGTCTGGTGCATTTAAGGAAATCACACATAATCTGGACTACTGTGACATCATGGTGTTGGGGGAGGAGTTAAGGGCGGGGCTAGAGAGTCTGGAACTGCACCACAGCGCCTTATCGGGCAAACACCTGGAATACGCCAACTCTAGCACCGGCATGTCCATATATGGTAAAAACAAACTCCACAACTTACTTTTGTCTTTCCAAAACACAATTTCCTCACCTCTTTTTAATCTTCTACATCTGTTTTAGGTGTGGACTCCATCTCTCACTACACACAGGTGATCAGACAGGTGCGTTATCAGAGCCGTCAGGCTGTCGACTCCGTCCGCACCTTCAGACTCACCTGTTCTGAGCTCAACGGACGTTACATCAGCGATCAGTATACATTACAGGTGAGAACCAAACAAAGAAATGCACTAAGCCACGACTCTGATCTATGACATAAAGATGCTCTCTATCACTCTTTCTCCAAGGTCAACATCCTTCACAGCGAGGAAGCTATTGAACATGTCAATCATGTGATGGCTCCGCCCAAATATATGCAAATTATTCATCCTACAGTCATAGAATCTAACAGCTACAGCTCAGGTGAGTGAAAGTCAAAATGATTGTGTCGAACTCAATAAGGTGTCTGTGATTATGTTCATTTTGATATGACGGTAAACATTAGCTGAGGTGATACCAAATATGAAATACACTACCACTCAAAAGATTGGGGTTGGCAAGACTTTTGGAAGAAGTTGCTTCTGCTAACCAAGGCTCCATTTATTTGATTAAAAATACAGTAAAAGCAGTAATATTGGGAAATATTATTACAACTTAAAATAACACATTTTCTATTTTAATATATTGTAAGATTAAGATTAAGATTAATCAGTGAATCAAAGCTGAATCAGTACTTCAGGTTTCAGTGTCACATGATCCTTCTGAAATTATTCTAATATGCTGATTTGATGCTCATGTATATTGCAGATTATTATCAGTGTTGGAAACAGTTGTGCTGCTTCATATGTTTGTGGAAAATGATACATTTTTGGGATTCTTTGATGAACAGAAAGTTCAAAAGAAAACGCATTTATTTAAAAATTTAAATCTTTTGTAACATTCTAAATGGTTTACTGTCATTTTCAACCCATTTAATGCATCATTGCAGAATAAATTATTTAATTTCTTTCAAAAAAACAATCATACTAAACCCATTTTATAAAGGAAGAAGAATTAACAATGAACAATAATACATCTATAAATTCAATGCTGGTAATAAAAAGTGTAATGTTTATTATTAGTTCATGATTCCTAATGCATTAACTAAAGTTAACGTTAACGAAATGTCATTCAGACAATATTTTCAAAGGTTGGGAAACAAAAAGTTTTTTAAAAATATTGCCAGTGTAGTCTGATTCCTGAAAAAATATTTAAAAAAAAGACTAGGTTATGAATCACTTACTGAATCAGTTGGAACAGTTATTGACTCACTCAGTTAACCGCTAGTTATTACTTTCATAAACTCAAATGAACCAAGACCTGTAACTACTGTATGTTCTTAAAGATTCACACCATATACAGCTGTCAAGTGAGTTTGATTCAGTGTGGCTTCCTTAAAAGTACCAAAATAATCATACATGTACTCATTAAGGAATCAACTGACATACTACAGCATACTAAACAGATGGGACTGTCATCCTCACAGCTTCTAGTCAAATTATGACATCTATTCTAAAGTATATAGCGTGTAAGATTTAGGTGCATTTATTGTTTTTCTCCAGTCGTACCTGCCGTTGCTACTGCAGTCATTGTGCTGTGTATCGCCGCCCTGCTGGTGGCGCTGCTGAGTGTTTACCGCCTCAACCAACCAGAAAACCAAGAGCACATTCACAAGCACCCGCTGCCAGAGAAACAAGCGGACTGTGACGGATCCTCTCTCTCCATCACCGTCAACCCTCTGGAGGTACGACAAACCATCTACATGCTCAAGCAACACAAGACACCATAATGTAAAGAAGCTGCCAGAATGTTGACGCCTGTCAAACTGTCACAGCATGCACGAGTCTCTGTGAAAACTTTTCTTTATAGCTGACAGGACAGTACAGCAGTTACACAATCAGCTAGAGCTGAACATCTGATTTAAACACTGTCTTTATAAGAAATGAAAGCACCAAAATTACAGTATATGAGAGATCAGTGGCCTAGTATTTTGCCATTAATTTGGACACGTTCCTCAATCAATATCTCTGTTGATCCTTGAGATTTTAATCAGATTTGAAGGTTAGAAACTCAGATTTGAAAAATATATATATACAAAAATCTTGGTTACAGTGAGGCATTTATGTTGGAAGTTATTAGTACCAATCCATAAACATTAAAATACACATATTCAATAATATGGCCACAACACTTAAATGATTTGTGTGTTAAAGGGATAGTCCACCCATAAATAAAAATTCTGTCATCATTTACTCACCCTCATATTGTTCCAAACCTGTATGCCTTCTTTCTCTGGAACACAAAAGAAGATGATTAGAAGAGCGAAAGTCAAACATGAAACAACATTAGGGTGAGTAAATGATGACAGAATTTTCATTTTGGGATGAACTATCCCTTTAACTATTTTTTTAAGTGTGTAATGCTATTTCCAATTGTCAACATTGTTGTAATAAACAGAACTCCATAAACCCTAAGATAACATGAGAAATGATGATTTAAACAGCTTGACATATCAAATACTGCGTGTTTAAATAGAATTTTAAATTTGTTTTTCTAAATTGAAATGCTTTAAATCCCAAACTAAAATTGGCCCTACCAATGCCTCACTGCAGCCTTGATTTGTGCTTTTTTAAGAAAAGGATGAATGAGATGTTATTAATTTTAACTGTTAATTTTCACATTCATGTCACTTCAAAAACAGGTATGACTTACTTTCTTCCTGAATGTTCACAATTGCAGTGAATTGCCTTAACTATGAGTCCCCATCAGCACAAAATCCTGTGAAAAAATATGAAAACACAGTGACAAAGCAGAATTATAATCAACCAAATTAATATTGATTATCACAGCTGATCAAGATGTTCAACAGCCAAATAAGAAGCATGTTCACATTCCTCTTTTCCTTACAACGAAAGTGGATATGTGTGGAAAAGACTGATATTAATCTGTAATTTACTAAAAGTACTGCTTAACAGCTGTATTCACCATTCATTGTAGGGAAACGAACAGCTTAGACATTCAGCGATAAATGTTCTCTTTTGTGTCCCTGGAAGAATGTATAGAGTAAATTTAGACATAAACTAATTTTTTTGGATGTACTACCCATTTAAAGCAACTGCATGTAAGTTTTTTTTTTTTTTTTACCTTAAAATATCAGTTTCAAAATCATTCTGATGGTACATAAACTTGTAATAAGGCAAATATTACAAATAATACAGGTGTTTATTTCCCAAACCACATGTACAGCTATCTATGGAAATTGCGAGTTTTTAATTCTCACTATTTTGACTTTTTTTTTTTTCAGATTTGCAAGTTTATATCTCGCGGTTCTGACCTTATAAGACAATTAAGTCAGAAACTCGCAATTCTGAGAACGTCAGTCTTTTTCCCCCTCAAATTTGGACTTTAAAACTAGCCATTGTTAGTTTATATCTCACAATTCTGAGAAGAAAAAAAAAACAGAATTGTGAGAAAAAAGTCAGAATTGCGAAGAAAAGTCAGAATTGCGAGATATAAACTCGCAATTAAAGTCGCAAATAAAAAGTCGCAATTACCTTTTTTTTTTAGTGGTGGAAAAACAGACTTCCATAGCTGTCCGCTGTAATTATGACAGTGAATTTCACCTGCTTGACTGTAGGGGGCTCCAAAGTCATAAAAATACACAAAAACTACATACAGTTGCTTTAAGATTCTTCATTCTGGTCTCATTTTTTCAATAGTTATTCATTTAAATGACTCTGAACGAGTGTAACCAGACAAATGGGAAAAAACTGAATAATTTATCACAGCAGATTAATGTGATTCATTCTAGAGCTTTCAGGAGCTTCAGTCAGCAGAAGAAGTGACTGAGGAGGAAGAGGAAGAAGACGAGGAAGACGCCTGCGATATTTCTAGTACCGACTCGGACAGCGATGAAGAGGAAACTACCACTTCTTTTATACAACATCAAACCAGGATGCAATGGGGATCATCAACATTACACTGATGAAAACACATTCACATGCTCAACAGCACAACGCTCTACCTGTAGTGACCTGCAATACAAGGGACTTACCTGCAAACACTTCGAAACAGCACTGATCCATTGTGATACTGGTTTTGGTGTGAGGTGACAAATTAACAAAAGTCCTGCCCCCCGTCTGATCTCTTTACACTCTGTCAAAATGTGAGAAAGTGAAGTCACAGAAGAAACTCGAGCAGCAGTCTGTTCAGGCTTTTGATTAAACTGAGTTTCTTTTTTAAGGCCTCTACAGTGCATCTCGTGTTCTCTCAGACCTGTTTGATGTGAAATGATTGTCCTTTCATAATAACCCTGAAATTCATCTCATAATAACTGGCGTCCTTCAATACATTTTTATAAATCCATGCGTGCACCTTTTTAATATAGTCTTTCTCCGTCTGTCTCTCTTCTGTGTAACATGGCAGTGTTTTTGTGTGTGAGTGGTTTTGCAAATGAATGGGATGTATGTTTGTACATCTTACTATCAAAACAGAATTTGCTCCTTTTTGTGGTCGCTGCTGCACTTTCTTTACAGTGGTCAATAAAAAAAAAAAGTGTTTTATGACATTTGTCGCCTCATTTCTACTCATTAGCATAGCTGGCAAATCTCTGCTATACTGGAATTTGACCACAATAAAATATTAAAGTTGAGCTGGCACTTCTGATGCGATGCCCTGAACGAGCACAAGGTATATGCGTGAAACAACAGCGACATCTAGTGGCGCGTCATATGTAGCACTTTGATGCAGTATGGAAGGCTGTATTAATAAATATGTCTTAATAATGCAGTCACGACGTCAGATTACTGTTCTCTCAAATTTCATAGATGTCAGACTGGGGCAAGTGGTCACATATTAAAAACAATTGTATGAGAAAACATTCGGATAAAAAAATAAACTTTATACATATAATACATTTTTAAAAACATCTTTTGTGTTACTTTAGATCCTAACTTTAGGCCATTCAAACAGGTTCAATTACAGGAGTATGTAGCAATAATGATGATGATGATGATAATCTAATGCATCAAAAAACACTCCAGATTCACATTGACAAATTACCCCATAGTGACAACTAAGTTCAAATTGTAGGTAAACCACACACACAAACCCACAATAGAAACGTTTTTAGAAAATAATATATGAAATTAATATTTTAATAATCATGTAAATATCTGAGATATAAAATACAGGGACATTTATATTAAATCAAATATGAACTGTAAATATATATATACGAAAAACATTATTTTACAGCAAAATAACTGCATAAATCGCTGTTTCCTGTTGAAAGGACAGTGCTGTGATGCCGCTTTTCAAAGCTATTTTAAAAAAAAATTGATGTCTGTGTGAACAAAATATCATAAAATTGAAACCTGATTAGGTAGAAAATTGTAAATAAAAGTGTTTTATTAAGTCAAAAATAATCTGAAACCGCACTTATAAACATATCGCCACATCAGAATCGGAGTCAAACATTTGATTTTTAAAGCAAGTGAGACTGCAGAAGTTAAAGAGGAGCAGACAGGGTTTGGCTTTGGAGTTTTATTTTTATTCACACTGCAAAGGTCACAAAAGGACAATGTCGCGTCTGCTGTCTTGCGGGTTTCCGTTTGATCTGTGAAAAAGACACGCATCCATTTCATGTAAAAATCAGCTTCACGGACATTTCAAAGTCGCGTTTGTACACTAAAAACACCTGGAACCGATTTAATCAGCTTCGTCATGATCACCAACGAAATAATAAACTCATAATAAACACGAACGGAAAAAGATTTTAAAAGATCTCAGGCACTGCGGATGTGTATTAGTTAAGACCGGTAAAAGAATAAGAACCTGTTTTCTGGAAAAAAAAAAAAAAAAAAAAAAGTCATTAGTCTAATATAATTATGTTGGATTTATGTCCAGAAAACTAGGTCCTTAGTGTTTAGATAAAAGTGAAGGAAAAAGCAAAATCATCAGCTCTTAAGAAAATTATTTCTATGGAAGACATGAACTTGAGTCATTCTCACGCACAAATACAAACACCTTCTCATTAGTCACCTCATAATCATGTATAAAACCAGATATTTGTTGTCCGGCTGGTCAAATCTGTCCTTCCCTACGACACTTAATTCAAGTCTGTGCACAGCACAAAGCCTCTACAGCCCTGCAGATCATTTCTGAGTGCGTTTTCAGTGAACGCTGGTGATTTTTTGGCTGTGTGCGTCTCTCATTGGTACTGCAGGTAGTTCTTGAGCGTCTGTGGCAGTGGCAGAGACTGGATGTGATGGATTCGGTGGCGTCCCAGAGCCTGTCGCGCCGCCCTTCTGCACAGCTCCTTAAGTGGCAGAGGTTCAGCTGCGGGACAGAGCAGACGTCAGTTAGGGTCAAGCGTCAAAGACCTCAAGCGATCATGTGAAAACACTCGTTAGGACTTCAAAGACCAGCACTGATTCTAGATAAGCTGAATGATTCAGGTCGGGAAGTTGCAAAAGAGCCGTTAAAAAAAAAAAGCCAATCACAAGAGAGGCGAGTTATATATAGAAGGAATGTAAAAAGGGGGGAAATCAGTTTGAATAACATTTGTTTTACATTTTAAATATAGTGTTGAAAACAGTGACTAAGCATTGTGAGGCATTAGTGGAACTTGAGAACTGACTGTAAACACTACCTGTTAAAAGTTTGGGGTCAGTATGATTTTTTTTTTTTTTTTAATTCAGGAAGAATGCATTAAATTGTTCAAAAGTGACACGAAAGACATTTATAATGTTACAAAAGATTTCTATTTCACATAAATGCTGTTCTTTAAAACTGAACAAAGTAGATTAAGTAGAAAAATATTACGCAGCAAAAACTGTTTTGTGCTGTTAACTTTGATAATAATAAGAAAATCAGCATATTAGAATGATTTCTGAAGGATTATGTGACACTAAAGGCTGGAGTAATGATGCTGAAAATTCAGCTTTGATCACAGGAATCAATTACATGTCACATCTACATTACATTTAGCAGATGCTTTTATCCAAAGTGACTTAAAATTAAGGAATACAATTAGCAATTCATCGCGGAGAGGCAAATAAACAATGGAAGTGCTCATAATTTTAAAATAATCAAATAGAAAACAGTTCCTTTAAATTGTAATAATATTTCATAATACTACTCTTTGATTGCATTTTTTATCAAATAAATCCAGCCTTGGTGAGAATGACTTATTTAAAAAAAAAAACAACAAAAAAAAACAATCATACCAACCCCAGACATTTTAACAGTTGTGTATACTGGCATAAGAAAAGAAAAGTGATGTACGTGAAAAGATCCTGCATCACAGCAAGTGAATTTTATAAATTAGGTGTGACTTGCATATCCAATCATATTTAGATCAACTATAAGTGGGCTTTTGGGAGAAGAAAAAATGAATAAAATGCTACTTATTTCTGTAAATTCACAGTCGGTGTTGCAACCATGCAAAACTCCCATTACATTGCCTTTTCAGAGAAGTTTGGAAATATGCTTGTGTGCATCGTGCCAACAATATGGGAATACTTTCATAGGTCCATAATTTCTAAAAACTGCTATTACAGAAAACCACTAGATCTTCTGCACGTAAAAACATGTTGTTCCCAGTTACTACGAGTGGTTGCGCAATTACTCTCATCACGAAGCAACAGCAAAGCTATGACGAGCATCTCTAAAGAGCAGGATTGAAACAAAATCAACTGAAGTGAAGGGATGTGAGGCCAAGAATGGTATACTCAGAATACTCAGAATTTGTCGATTATGGAAAACCTGAGACAAGGAGGGAAAACAGAAGCAGCAGAACCTGTAAACAATACGTACGGTCTAATCCGTTGACGTAGGTCATGGTGACCTCACAGTGACCCCACACGGCGCTGACGATTGGGTACAGCCTCTTCCCTTTCAGCCCACGAAACGCTACGCCCAGGTAGTTCCCGTCAGCACAGAATCCCAGCGTTCCCTCGTCCATGTCCAGAACCACCAGAATCTCTTCAGGCACCGAGAACGTCCCTTCATCCTCCTCATCCTCAATAAACTCTGGGTACGATGGTGCCGGGCCGGTCCGGCTTTTCCTGTCGTGGTAAAGTCGACCTCGTCCCAAGTCCCAACCCCAGGATTCGATGTCGCTACCGACTAGCGCGGAATATCCGGCGGCTCGCAAGGGAGCTGAACAAGTCGCGACCCCGACTATGGCATGCGTGCCGCGCTGCCGTACAGGCCAGCGCAAAGTCCAAGCATGCAAACCACGGGTAAATCCTACTTTTCCCCGCACGCAGTCCGTGCTTTGGGCCACCGGGTGACGGTGGAACGTGAGCCGGTCGTCGTCTTTGATGAAGAGATTGAGTGAGCGGTCGTCTGGATTCCAGGCGTGCTGATGCTGGACATCCTGTCCCGCTGGCGGCATGTCCAACAGCAGCTCCAGACGGACGGGTAACGGGACGCCGCGGCTACGGAGCGACGCACACACCGGCGGATATGCCAGCTCGCTTGTCTCCGGCTCATCTGCGGATTTCACCACACCCGACACCCTCTGCCCCATCACGGCCCAGCCACGGGCATCAACAACCACAGCCGGGGTTACCTCATGAGCGGGACGGACCGGAGAGCAGCAGCCAATCACAAGAGACGACGCGGTCCCATGCACGAGAAGAAGTCCAGAGCAGAGCGGGCAGCACTGTAGAGTAAAATGAAAGAGAGTAATGAATCGTGTTGTGACTTTAAAACAGTGTTTTGTTTTGAATTGCTGCACTTTGATCAAACAAATCGCAGACGAGGTGTGAATTTTGAGTACACTTGGACTCTCCCTTGAATTCTCACAAACAATGACATCATGATTCCTGACATGTCAATAAACAACAGAGGAAGTTTTTCTTTTTTGCTGGTTTGCACAGAAGAGGGAGAAATAAGAGGCACAAAATTAAGATAAGCTACTTAATATTGGAAGCTATTTTTTATTTTTTTTTAATACGGTATTGTGTTCAAAAGTTTTAATGTTTGTCGAGAGACGTTTCTTCTGCTCACCAAGGCTACATTTATTTGAATGAAAACAGTAAAAATGGTAATATTATTACAACTTAAAAAGCCTGTTTACTGTTTGAAAATATTTTAAAATTTAATTTATTCCTGTGATCAAAGTTGAATTTTCAGCATCATTACTCCGGTCTTCAGTGTCACATGATCCTTCAGAAATCATTCTAATACACTGATTTGCTGCTCAGTTTCTTATTATTATCGATGCTGAAAACAGCTGTGCTGCTTAATATTTTTGGGGTAATCATGAAACATTTTTTCATGATTCTTTAATGAACGGAAAGTTTATTCAGCATTTATTTGAACTAGAAATCTTTTGTAACCTTATAATAGTCTTTACTGTCAAATTGGATCAATTCAAAAAGTTACGAGCCCCAGTATTTTAAAATTGTAGTTCAGCTATCAGATTATATAATTTATATTATATAAGCTATATTTTTTCAAAAAAACATGAGGCTTACTAAAAAAACAACTCCGTAAGGGTGAAAGCATTCATCTCAAACAGATAAATGCACAAAAAATACAAAAAAAAATTATTTATATCAATATGAATCATTTATACAGTATAACAGATTTGAAAGTGTAATGCAATACAACATTTAATCAAATCAAAATAAAACATACTTAGCTCAAAACTTAGCTCTACCCAGTATGGCTTCAGGCTTAAAACAAGAAAAGGCCAAGTATAGCAAATGTAAAGAAAAGCAGTGGGCACTTCACTGAAGAGACACTTCTCTAGACTAAGATTAGTTTTCACACCATCTGAAGGAGCCGCTTGCTCTCACACTCTACCAGGAGACTGACAGAATCTCTTCTGAACCCGAGAAGACTGCGGTTTCAAAAGAGCATGTGGATGGGAAGTGAATATTTCCTCCTGTTACTGAACTGAGATCCCAGGAGCCAAACCCTTCTCAGGAAATGAGCTGGACTGGTCTAAACCAAACAAACACACTCACATCTTAATAAACTAAGAGAGCAAGATAAAATAAAGAACAGAAGAAAGTGATGAGAAATGAAAACTGTTATTTCTATGACGATCAAAAGTTAAATGTCGCCCAAAACACAGCAACTAAACATGCAGGTTTATAAAAGGAGTGCTAGGAAAGAGAAAAGATGAGATGTCATTGCAAGGGGATGGGAAGTTAATGTTTTTAATTAAAGATTATGAAGGCATGTGAGTTAAAAAAAAAAAAAAAAAAAAAAAAAAAAAGAATTGTCAATTTTGATTTGATGGTGACTTTAACATTTAAATATTAAGAAATTAGGACTGCCATAAATATCTGTATTGCAATTTTACATTTTTATTGCAAAATAAATTATTCTTATTATTTTTATTACTATTATTAATGTTCTTTTTTTTTTTACCATATCTGTACTAAACATTTTTATGTTACTTCTACTTCTACTAAATATTGTTTTTATTTTAATTATGATAAAATTTACAATTAATATTAAATTTAGGCCTATTATTATTATTATTATTATTATTATTGTTGTGGTTGTAATATTGATATATAAATGTAATAATTTAATAAATAACTTTAATGCACTACTATTAATAATAATAATAAACAACAGCAAATATATTACTACTGTTATTTATAATTATTATTATTTTTCTTTACTAAATTTTTAACCTTTTCTTATATCTTTAAGATTTAATTTACTACTACTACAACTTTTGCTAATTATTGTTTTTATTTGAATAACCAATAATTATTATAATTAATTATTATTATTGTGGTTGTGATATTGATATATAAATCATTTTAATAATTTAATAAATATTATCAACAACAAATATATCATTGTGATTATTATAATACAGGTACATAAATTACAAAATGTTTGGCCAGCCCTACAAACTAGCGCAGCAAATAAATAAATACATACATAAACAAATCCAACTGCTTAGAAAAGAAACAGCACACCTCTCCTCAACAAGACACATTACTTGAGGAATCATTCATGTCTGGAGCACAAACAGTGCAGCATGAGTTACTAAAGCTCAATACTGAGCTCTAGAGGTGTGTTCGGATCACTAACTATGAGCATAGTAATGAGAGAGAGATGAAGAATAAGAGATTTTATCATATAAACATCTCCACACAACTAACAGAACACAACACAGACACACAAGAACAAAGTCTGAGCTTACCCTCCATGCATTGCTGCCTCTGTGTCAGCATAGAGCAGGAGAAGCGAGAGAAAATGAAAGAGAAATGAAAGGGGTAAAGCAGTTCACAGTGGAGCGATTCCAAAGCAGCTCTCCTCCCTCCACGGGCACCAAACACATGACTTTCCGCTGCTCGCTCGCTCTCTACTCCCTCATGACGATGGTGATTCACTGGAATAAACTGTGGTGTAAGTGTGAATAACTGAGCAAACACTCACCTTCCGGATCACTGCAGGACTGAAGGACGGTCCACGTCAGCCGGACGACTTTTATTAGCCCTCGAACTCCTGCACAGAGACAAAGAAGAGTTCTGTTAGGAGAAACGCTACCTGTGCCCAGCCAGAACCAGGAAGTGAGAATTTCATCGGTCAGCACACACACACACACAAACTTTCATCTCACGCAGAAAAAGTAAGGTTATTGTTTTCCATTTTTGTGTAAGCTAGGAGTTTTTTCACACCTTTTTTTGTGCACAAACAATGTTTTTATATTATAATATGTTAGCTAAATGTGTCCTGAGCAAGCTGTGTACCCAACACCCCCCCAGTTACAGCGTTTGTGAGTCACTTTCAGAAGGCAAACATTGACCCACTGGTTAGTCAGCTAGTAAGAGTGAGCAGTCGTGCACATCTAAGTGGACACTCCAGCAGCTGGTCAAGTCTGACTACAGGACACCCTCCATCTGCATTACTCATGGTTGTAGTGTCCTACATTAAAAACATATATTGAAAACAGTCAGATCTACACTGATGTGATGCATCTGCGACACAAATGAGTTTATAGATCGCTGACGCAGATTTGAGTACAGCCTTGGTCATGATCCCATCCCAACTTTAAATATATAAATTGTAAATGAAATAAATAAATTCTTATTGCATAAATAATAATAAGTGTTTTTATTTTTCTCTAATTTATGTCAGTACCAAAAACAAGAAAGCTTAAAATGCAATGAAATACAATAAATAAACTCTGTTTGTGCTTAAAAGCAGGCGTATACAATAAAAAGTCATTGTGAGTCATAAACACAATAAAAATGTTGTATTATACTGTGTATTGGGGGTGCACAATGCATGAAAATAAAAACCGAAATCATAATATGGCTTTGTGTTTAATTAAATAAATAAATGAGCTGCATCTTTCAAAATGAAGAACATAAAAAAATGATGGTTTAAAACTTGAATGAGAGGAAATTAAGAAATTAAAAAATAAATATAATATTTTAAATGCTGTAAAGCAAAAAAATTGTTAGCATTTTTTTTTAAATACTTTTTTTTTTTTTACAGTAGCATGGTTAATATTTCTTGTTGTTTTATTTAATACTAATAATCATTATTATAATACTTAACAGTAACAATACCAACAATATTTAAGAATATTAATATTATTATTAGCCATTGATTTATCACAAAACTTTGACCAAATTGTGCAGAAAACCTAGAATTTGTTTTACAATTGCACTTTAAATTTGCAATTGCAATTTTTTAATCAATCTATAAATCAATAAAGTAACAAACAAACAATTCGCAAATACATTTCCCCCTAAACTGTGCCGCATTTCCTGCATAGCACGGATTTCGTATTAACTTTAGATGTTAAAACTTCATGTTCATGAGCACCACGTGTGGTCAGTGACTCCACCAGCGTGACTTTCACAGCCAGTCACAATAAAGTTCAAAGGTCAGACAGAAGTTCAACATCAGCTCAATGGAGACCCCTGAAGCATTAAGCCAGATGTTTTTTGTGTGTTTCCATGACGACCTTGTCCTCCGATTGACCCCAATGCAGAAAACACGTCTCTGCATGATCCATAAAAAGAAAAGTTGAAAACAGAACGAGATGAAAGAAACAGGAAGAGGAAACAGTAGCTACTGAGACTTCCTGCTTCCCTCCCTCCTTCTGAGCATGCTCCAAAAAAAGTGCTTGAGCTTGACCTCAGCTGGAAGGAGAAATCAACAGCGATGGAGTTTTACAGCAGAAGAAAGACGCTAAGAAAATGAAAAGTGGCCTTTTCATGAGGTGATTCGGTTAAGCGGATGGTCAAAACTTTAACAGCAACAGGAGAAAGCAGGAGTCCAGTGATTTTTCACGATTAAGAGTGAAAGTTGCTGCATTTAAACACATTACTGCATCTGAAAACAGTAAAAGACTGTTTTCATTCACATTAACACAAGCCCAGGTGACTTAAATTTAAAAAGTGGATGAATCTCACAATGTATGTCAAAATAAAAAATTTAAAAAACTTTTCTGGATCACATTTCAACCCCAAAATATTAATTGTATTTTTCATAATGAAAATGAAGACTATTATTATTTAGTTTTTTTTTTTTCCAGTGCTGTCATTGTTTTTATTAAAATTAAATATTTTTATAAATTCATTTTTAATGCAATACAATTATAACAATAAAAATAAAATGCATAAATAATACAAAATATTATTATTATTATTATTAATCTGGCTTACTGAAAATATAATTTTACTATTATAAAAAATAAATGTAATGTTTAAATTAAATTAAGTAAATATAACATCAATAACTGAATGAATGTTAGTCATGAAAAGTGCAAACTTCACAATGCAGAGAACTAATATCAAACAGTCTCTTTCTACAGCTTGCAACTATTTTAAGCAAAACGACAGTTTATATGGACCATAAAAACCAAAGGACAAACAACACCTTCAAACAACCCTTAAGACTAAAATCAAAGTCAGATCAAGTTGTCAGTATGAAAACACTGCGTTTACGCTTTCAAAACTTCTCCTTGTGTTGCACAGAAGAGAGAAAGTCATACAGGTTTATAGTGACATTAGGATGAGTATAAGATTACAGATATACATTTCATTACTCCTTTAAAAGTGTGATGCTAATTTTGATTGACATATGCCAAGTCTTTATCTGATAAACTTACCTTTTGATCATTAAAAGGACATAAAGCTCGAACCCTTTGTTTAAGCTCAAACAAACACATGCACACACGTCTCAGAGCTTGTTTGCATAAGGGTTGAGTAAAGTATCCATAATGAACAACGAATATATGCAAATTCTATAAGTATTAGGAAGTGGGCACGATTTTAAAGACAAAAACAGATGAGACAAAGGGAATGGAAAAAACTTTGCAGAAGTGACAACGGCCCCAAACTAGAAAACAACATCATTCAGCATCTGAATCACTGCTGACATGTACAAAAGATTAAATCAATAGCTTTTAATAGAGTCTCCCCCTCTGATTAGTTCATGCATTTCACAATATTCCGAATCTGAGGCGAATAAAGGGTGCAGGAAAGAAAAAGCGTGATTAGATTATCTCTGAACCTCTTTCCACTGTGACCTTTGCACGTAAACACTGAAAATGACACACAAACCCATTTTCAAAACATACTATTTCATGTACATTGCATGACAGACAAGTTTTGTTCATTTTCTTTCCTTCAGAATCACAGTAAAACTGCGCATAAACATGTCTGTGCACGCGAAACAATGAGTTTTAAAGATACATAAGGCCAGATATGTTGCTGGCATGTGGCCTAATTAAAGTGGCAGAATATTTTCATCGTAAAATCATGTATAACACGGTCCAGAACCCAATACTGTCCTGCTGTTTCAGCTGCTTTGAAACAATCTAAAGCACAAACACAAACAAACCAGCCACGCGCTGCTCTACTTACTCTCGCGAGAATCCCCCGGAGCTCCAGCGCAGACAAAAACACTTACCGCGAGTGTCGAGATTTGCACTTTTACACTGTATACGTGTGTGTGACACGGGGGATTTCTATAAAACAAACTTAAACGTTAAAAACGAACGGGTCTGCGTTTTCTCGGTCGCATCCGGCGGGGAGGAGCAGAGCGCGAGGACGGCTTTTGTTCCGCGAGCTTGCTGGTGCGTGACGTCACGCAAGGCCAGCGCGAGCTGATTGGCCAAGTCGACACGGGGGCGGTGACGAGAGCATGAACGAATCTTTTCGGAACTCTGAATCATTTGAATCAAATGATTCATCAACACGCAAAATGATTCAAAGCCAGCGAAAGAAACACCAGCTGGTCAAATCGTGTAGATGAAACAAAACTCATCTCTAATCTATTACATACTAACATTAACTAACGGAACCTTATTCTAAAGTGTTACCAATTACTTAATATCACACATAATCAGAGATGTTCAGTGCAATGATATTAATATTTTGCCATTATACAGAGCCTACAGACAACTTCTGGTGCACAAACAGTTTTTAAACAACTCAAGTTTATTGTATTTTTACACATGCACTTTATCTAAATCTCACACTGTTTAATTAAAACACAGGATCTGAAGAAAACACTTGCTCACAGTGCCACAGAATAATGTAAAATGTTGCCGAAGCACTCATATTTTATTGACTTTTACTTAAACATTTTTATTCTTCAGTGCCTTCAAGCTTTTGCACTATTCTCACACTGCGATCACTTTGCTGATCTAAATGCATGAATATCTGTCATGCCCTCAAAGCACCTGAAAGCTCACTAACTGGAGGAATGGATGGGACTCGACGGGAAATGCTTTTTCATATGAAGCACCAAAGAGCTTGAATGCCTGAAACGGTCTCCACACTGAGTGCAGCTGTAAGGCTTCTCTCCAGTGTGAATTCGTTCATGCGATTTCTGCTGTGAATACTGAGGGAATCTCCTCTCACAGTACGCGCACTCGTACGGCTTTTCTCCGGAGTGAATTCTCTGGTGGTATTTCAGTTGGCCAGATGTAGTAAAGCTCTTTCCACACTCGCTACACACGTGTCCTTTCTCACCGGTGTGTATCTTCTGATGCCGATTACAATTGACTAACAGTGGAAAGCTCTTCCCACAATAGGAACACACATAAGGCCTCTGGTCTGTATGGATTATCAGGTGTTTCTTCAGATTTGATGACGAATAAAACTCCTTACCACACTGATCACACCGAAATGGCTTTTCTCCAGAGTGCACGTGCATGTGATAATTGAGAAGAGCTGATTGTTTGAAACTCTTGCCACACTGAGCGCATCGGTGCGGCTTCTCTCCCGTGTGAACTCGCTCGTGTGATTTCAGGTTCCCAGGCTGAGAGAAGCTCTTGTCACAATACGAGCACTTGTAGGGTTTTTCTCCGGTGTGTATTCTCTGATGCTGCCTCAGCTGTGCAGCTGTAGTGAAGCTCCGCCCACACTCGCGACACACGTGGTCTCTCACACCACCGTGTGTTTTCTGATGCTGATTACGAGAGTTAAGCCGAGCGAAACCCTTTCCACAGACAGAGCACACGTAAGGCTTCTCATCCGAGTGAAGTTTCAGATGAACTTTCAGATTTGATAACGAGGAATATTTTTTACCGCACTGATCACACTTAAACAGCTTTTCTCCGGAGTGGTGCCACATGTGATTACTCAGACCTGATTTAAGTCTGAAACTCTTTCCGCACTGCGAGCAGGTGTGCCGCTTTTTTGATTCTATTCTTTGGGTTTTAAAGTTACGATGCTCCTCCTCCTCATTTAGCTCTTGTTTTATCATTTTCACCTCCATCCGATCTGAAATAAACATGGAATAGTTAAAAGCAGTTAAAGTGAACCTGATTTAAGAGCAGAAAGCGACTATGTCTGTAAGTAAGTATCAGATTTTTTGTAGTGCTAAAGAATAGTTCTGTCATTTCCTTGATAATACGATTAACTGCTATAGTTATAATGCATTCTCTGCATCATTTATCATTGGTATATATTGCTGATTCAGCCGTCAATAATGAAAAGACAAGAAGAACAGACACAAACCTGTTTGTTCCTCAGCATCTTCATGATTCACTGGACCGCTCATGTTATCAATCTCCTCTTTAATAAACTCAGTCTTTACCATGGTATGTTACAGAGCCAGAGTTCCTCTTCTGATGATGGGAATATTGCAAACCTTCATTGGTGGACTGTTGTGGGATGGGCACCAGATCTACCAAAAACAGAAACAATTTACACTGAATTACTTTCATTTTAGAGACTCACTCCATATTCAATAGAAAAATAAAATTATTAAATAATATTAAAATTAATAAAAAATTATTATTCAGTGCTCTGGTGGTTTACAGTTCGGACAATGCACATGTATGCAACACAAACATCAATTCTTATATTTGTAAAGAAACGATATTCCTACTAACATTAAACTTTTAAAGGAAACCTTCGCAATGATACAGACGTGCACGCGCACCAAGAGCCTGTGAAAAAAACATATTACTAACATATTACGCTGTAATTATTAATAAAACCGGGTCACATACTGCGTTTCATTCAGTTCTCGAGCTGGTTAATGTTCATAATCTTTGTAAATCGACGTCGTCTCTTATATCAGGCGAAAATATTCCACATCAGCCCTTCTTTCACGGATGTTAAAAACATCACTTTTTGCTTTAGCTGGTGGGTTGCCAGGTGTGCGGAAAAAAAAAAACAGGCCAGTTGCTAATGAATATTAGCCTATACATAGTGGTGTTGTTTTGTTTTTGCTTACCGCTGTTTTTCCCCTTAGTCGAAATAGCCTTTTTGGGGAGATCACTTTAATTCGCGGACTTTAAATAACAGCAGTTTAAGTCCGCGGATCAGTTTAAAAGTATTACTGAAAAACCGCGGATTTGGCAACGCACTCTCTTCTACGCATCCTCTGTTTGTTCTTTTTATTTGTGTGGCTTTAGTGCATTACTGCCACCTATTGGACATTTCTGGTAACACACACATGCTGCACATACAGGTGCATCTCAATAAATTAGAATGTCGTGGAAAAGTTCATTTCATTAATTCAACTCAAATTTGTGTTGTTATATCTGAATCTAAAAGTGATAAACAACAGCATTCAACTAGAAAAAACTGACATTCTTGTGTAGCAGAAAGCAGCTGTGTCAAGTCAACAACAAAAAAAGTATAACAAGAATTTAATTTGTATATAACTAACATTTCCAAGGTTGACTGGCTTGGTGAAAAACATTTAATTCTTTTGACCAGTAGCCTGCATCTCACGCAATGGTAAAATAAAGTTTAATTTTGAAAACAAATGACTAGGTTTTGAAGCATGAAGTGGGTGGATTACTGTTTGCAGACTTGGAGTAGTTGTGATGTTTCCCTAAAAATAATTTATATACGTACAGATGCATCTCAATAAATTAGAATGTCATGGAAAAGTTCATTTATTTCAGTAATTCAACTCAAATTGTGAAACTTGTGTATTAAATAAATTCAATGCACACAGACTGAAGTACAAACCCGATTCCAAAAAAGTTGGGACACTGTACAAATTGTGAGTAAAAAAGGAATGGAATAATTTACAAATCTCATAAACTTATATTTTATCCACAATAGAATATAGATAACATATCAAATGTTGAAAGTTACCATTATTACCATTTAATACATATAAAGCAATATGCAGGGAAAAGAAAATTGCCACAAAATGACATCCAGGTAAGCTCCATTTATGCATCTCATTCGAGAATATTACCATATTCATCATACTGTATATGCTATAATTGCTTCCCATAAGAAGGTAGAATGCAAATGTGAAGTATGCATTTACATACCCTAATAATATGTTCATGCAGGGTATAATACAAACATATAAAGACAATACACAGAGATTATATTTGTTTATATAAACCCTCACCAAAAAAAAAAGAAAAAGAAAACCATGAAACAGAACTACAATAGCAAAGCCACCGCAGAAGGCTTTACTTTGAGAATCAGTTCACATTAAAATGAATAGACAAGCTAAAGTTGACACCATTTGTCTTAACGATGAACTACAGTCTTGGGTTTAATCGTTCAGAGTACATAAGAACATAGTGAACATAGTGAAATTTTGCTCGTCTTTTATTTGTGGGATTTGAGAATTCTTCTCTGCCCTATGATCCTGATAAAACCTTCTCCAATCCCAAATGCAGGGTAGAGGGGTTCAGTGAAAGTGGTCTGGAATGTGTAAAGAAGGGTCATTGTGTCAGAAACGCTGTAGAAGGACAGATACACTCCTATTCTAGAGGAGGGGAAAGGAGAAAGATTGACTTGTTTATCATCATGTCTGACATAGAAATCCTGGCGACAGTGGGTCAGTCTCCAGGACTTGTTATTAAACCCAAGTCTGCAGTCATTGCTTCGTCCTTTACGACCAATTCCTCTGTAGGAAACTGCTACAGACCAGTCGCTCCCACTGCACTCAACCTCCCAGTAACAGCGACCGCTCAAACCCTTCATACACAGGACATTAGGAAAACAGTCAAACTGCGCTGTGTTTTTATATGATCTCCGGATTTCATTTAAAAATGAAGCCTTTCTGTTCTTTTCTGACAGGAAGAGGCATTCGTGTGCAGTGTGTGGATCCAGGCGAATGTCACAGAAATCTAATAAAGATGGAGGGACAAAATAAATATTCAAATGAAGTACTGTCCTCTACCAGCCCTCTGCTCAAAATGATACATTTAATGATAACCAAAATCTGATGCATTTATTTTAGATTTTTCAAAAGATGACAGAAATGGATAACAGATATATTTAACAATCATTCAGCAATTCTGTGAGGAATGAATGTATAAAACTCAACTTACACTGCAAAAAATCATTTGGAGTTTTAGGTTCTGGAGACTCTGAAATATGAACGTTTGACACTAAAGAAGGGGTAAGAAACAATCAAATGGCTAATTTATAGATTCTTATAAATGACAAATGATTCAACACCTTTTAAACTAAAAACTGTTTTTAAAATAATACCGTCTTGAGATATTCTGGCTGTTTGCTGTTGACAGACGTCCTCCAAAATCTCTCTGAATGCTGAGACTGAAATGTCTTTAAAAGACAGATGAGTGTGTTGAGTGAAGCTGGGAACGTCTTCAAATGTGGGTAAAACACACACAGACTGACAGCTCTGAAATAAGACATAAATAATTCAGACATATTTTTTTCAGTTCAATGAGAGAGAACAAACATGCATCTATGATAATTTATTGTCTCTTGGAAGGTTCTCACACAAAAATAAAAATGATTACCTTGAGACAATGGATCTGATCATCAGTAATCAGAAGTTTCTCAATCTCTGTTTGTGTTTTTCTGAGTTCTGTCAGCTCTTGATCCAGATGTTTGTGAAGTTTCTCTGCTCGATCTGTCTCAGTCTTCTCCTGATCTCTGATCTGCTCTTTAATCTCAGAGCGTTTCTTCTCCAGAGAGCAGATGAGCTCAGTGAAGACCTTCTCAATGTTCTCCTCGGCCTCTTCTGCTGAACTCTGTTGGAGACACAAAACTATGAACATGCAGATCATTGCTGTGACTCAGCTCTTTTTAGTAAATCCTTCTAAACTATTTTTTAAACATTTTTGGAGCTTGAAAGCCTCAGGTCACCATCTACCTTTATTGAATTTAAAATATCTGTGTTTCCAACCAACATTAGTTTGTAATACAATTATAAATAATAAAAAATAAAAAAGCTTAAAAATAACATACCTTAAGGTGCTTCACAGCTTCACTGAGTTCCCGCTGACCTCTCTCATGCTCCTCGATCAGCTTTTGACAAGCCATCTTGATCTCTTTTAACTCTTTCTGAGGATGTTAACATAAAAAAAAACTAAAAAGGTAAAAACAGACATTCCTGTTTGATAAAGTTTTACAAGGTGAATCAAAACTACAGCCTATACATTTATGTAATATAAAATAATAATTATAACTTATAGTATTATTATTATTACAATTATTATTTGTATGTTTTTTTCATTGATAGATAAATATATACCTTTTTACTAGTCCATTCTGAATCCACAGACACCACTCTGTGGCCAGCATGGTTATCAATCATACACAAATAACAAACACATTGACCGTCATCCTGACAGTAAATATCCAGAGGTTTTTTATGACTGAGGCAGATGTTCTCCTGAATGTTTCTGGAGGCTTGGACTAGTTTGTGCTTCATAAACGCAGGAGATTGATAGTGAAGCTGCAGGTGAGTTTGACAGAAGGAGGCCAAGCACTGCAGACAGGACTTTACAGCTCTGCTCTTCTCTGTAGTGCAAACATCACACTCCACGGCAGCTGTTTGTAGAGACGTCTTCTGCAGTGTCTCCATCATCTCCGCTATCAGAGTGTTCTTCTTCAGTAGAGGTCTCTGGCTGAAGCTCTCTCTGCATTGGGGACAGCAGTACGGCGGCTCCTGCTCCTTCTGCTCCCAGCAGTCAGTAATACAGCTCATACAGTAACTGTGTCCACAGGGAATCGTCACCGGCTCCTTCAGCCGATCCAAACAGACTGAACAGATGAACTGATCCTCACACTGACTCGCTGCAGATTCAGCCATTTCTTTGCAGATAGTTTATACCGCTAATAGAAACTGCTCTGCAAGAAGTAAATCAATAAAGAAAGAGAACATAAATCCACATGTAAATCATTAATGAAAAAGCATGTCTACAAATCTACAATTTGCTGACAGTTTCGTGTATTTAACAATAATGCGAAATGCTTCATTTACATTACATTTAAATTTGTACATTTACATTTGCTTCACTTGTAACCAAAAGAATAAACATACACCATACAGACTAGCATATAATTATCAAACATATAATAATAATTAAATGCTCTTTTTTACTGCAAGCAAAAAGACATGGGTAAAAATATTATTTAAGGATTCTATTAAGTTCTTACCTGCTTTGACATAAAACAAAAGTAAAATATTTGTTTCTCTACAACTTCAGTCAAACTAGAGGAACTCGTGTAGCAGGGACTAGGTTTTGTTTCTCTTGAATCCACACACTTCCTGGTTTTCAGTGTGCAGATGTGTTCATGTTGCGAGAGAGAAAGTAAAGATCAGGAGTGTGAAGGAGATTATAAACATATTGTTTGTGAGGCCGTGACTTTGCAGTTTTGTTGCTCCTCCCTCTGTACTTCGCTCAGAATCATATTTCAACACTAATAATCAGACTACTTGAATAATGTGTCTAATAACAGATAAAACATGTTTCTTTGTTTTAACTGCTTAAACACACTTCCAGCCTTCTGTGTGTAAAATGATTAAATCAGTGTTGGCTGAAAAATGACACTGGCGTCAAACCTGCCAGGAATAATTTCTTATTTAAAAAGTAATGCTTTTTGATTCTGATTAAAGCAGATATTCATTCAGCTGCTGTGGAGATAAGCAACAATCACAGACATCTCATGTAGATCAAGGATTCTTGAGGATTTTCACAGCCATATGTAACCATGGACCACAAAATTAATCTTAAGTGTCAATTTTTCGAAATTGAGTAAATAAGCTTTCCACTGATGTATGGTTTATTAGGATCGGACAATATTTTCACCCGAGATACAACTATTTGACAATCTGGAATCTGAGGGTGCAAAAAAAAAAAAAAAAAATTAAAAATTCTAAATATTGAGAAAATCACCTTTAAAGTTGTCCAAATGAAGTTCTTAGCAATGAATATTACGAATCAAAAATGAAGTTTTTATATATTTATGGTAGGAAATTTACAAAATATTTTCACAGAACATGATCTTTATTTAATATCCTAATGATTTTTGGCATAAAATAAAAATCAATAATTTTGACCCATACAATGTATTTTTGGCTATTGCTACAAATATACTCGTGCAACTTAAGACTAAAGGTTTTGTGGTCCAGGTTCACATATTTCAACTTTGAAATCAAATGAATGTTTTTAAACACAAATGCAATATTTAATTTGGTTTTATTTGATCAAGATCATTATATTTCTAATGATGCGTTTAGCCAAGGAAAAACATATAAACATTTTTCAATTAAAGATACAGAATTACTACAGTACACACTGACAGGATGAGTTTTTTTTTTTTTTTTAATGCAGCTCTTTTATAAAGTTTCACCATCAGAAAATGTAGTTATGAAACACTTAAAAAAAATTAATAAAGTGAATTCCAAGTCAACCGTTATCCCGAGACAAGTTATGCTAATTTTTAAACAATATTGACTTGTTAGGTTTAGAATTTGGCTCATTATAAGAAGGTCCTTTTAGTAATAGAAAAACAAAATAGCTACTGCATTTAATACACGTGTGATGCACAAAATATGATTATTTTCTCAACCATGTGAGATGTAAATATAGAGTAGTCGACAAGATTCTGCAGCTGGCCATTTTTCTTCACTTATTCTGACATCTTGCGGCCTGATAATAAACTTCATAGTGGATTCAGACGTGGATTATTATGAGATGCTGTAAATAACAACCTTGCTGAAGAGATCTTTCAGATGCCAAGATAATACACACACACACACACACACACACACACACACACACACACACACACACACACACACACACACACACACACACACACACACACACACACACCAACCACTGTAACATCTGATTTCAGAAAATGTAATGATAAAATGCATTTTTTTCTTGTCTAATTTAAGAGTTTTAAGTGAGTGTTCTTTAGGCCTCTTCATTGTTTATGCTTAATAAGAAATTGCATGCCTTTTGTTCAGCCAAACTACAAACTACATTTTGATAAAAAAAAAAATTATTTTTACATACTTTAAGAATTCAAAATCTAAATTGTAATCAACAGTCTACCTAAGCTCTCCTCTGCTCTTCTCTATGATCCTGACAGATGAATTAATATTAGTAAAAAATGCAGGGTAGAGGGGTTCAGTGAATGTGGTCTGGACTCTGTGCAGGAGAGTCATTGTGTCAGAGATGCTGTAGAAGGACAGAGTTCCTGCTTTGTGATCCAGATACACTCCTATTCTGGAGGAGGGGAGAGCAGGGATTGAGACTTTTTTCTTGTCGTGAGTGAAAAAGTTGTGGGACAATCTCCAGGATATTTCGTTGAAGCCAAGATTACAGGCACCACTGTTTTCTTTACGAACAAATCCTTTGTAACAAACTGCTACAGCCCATTTTTCCCCACTGCACTCAACCTCCCAGTAACAGCGACCGCACAAACCCTCTCTACACATGATGTAGGTAAACATATCAAATCGCTCTGGGTGATCAGGATATTGCTGGACTACTTCTGAATATGATATTTTCCTGTTATCTTCTGACAGTTTGAGTTTTTTGTGTGCAGTGTTTGGATCCAGGTGAAGTTGACAGAAATCTGAGAAGTATGAATGGACAAAAACAAATATTGAACAAAATTAAATTTGTTTCCAAAATGGTCACATTGTAACCGATCATTTCCACTGATATTTATCAATTGATGAGTGTTTGCTCTACTTACACTGCAAAAAATCATCTGGAGTCTTTGGCTCTAAAGGCTTTACAACATGAACACATGACACTAAAGAGACAGCAAGAAACAAACTTATGATTAACTCAGTGGGTTAATCCTATCATTACACAGCTATGCATCTTTAAAAAAAATCAGCTGATTTGCAAAAAAGGCCTATTATTACCTAATGTAATGATGCTGAGTTCCAATATATAAATAATATATAAATATATAAAATATATAAATCCATTATGTCCAGTTTTTTCAGAAAACAATACAGAAGATTCTTAAAATGCACTTAAAAATAAGCAGTCAAAAGTTTAATGTATAATTTAACTTACAATATGCGAAGGAGTGGAAAATATGTTCAAATACTTCATTTAATGTCAAAGAACTTTACATGAAAACAAGCTTATAAATAAATAAAATCTGCCATTTTCACTGTTTGAATGTAGCAAAACACTCACAGATGTAGATGTTACAGAAAACATCTGTCTCATTTTGCATTTTCTTTTGTCACTGCCCATAGTTCTAACTTTAAAATCAATATTAGGCATAAAATAATGTACTCAGAATAATTTATATGTGAAGATGGGCTGAGAATTGAGTTAAAGGGATAGTTCACCCAAAAATGAAAATTCTGTCATTAATTACTCAGCCTCATGTCGTTCCAAACCTGTAAGAGCTTTGTTTATCTTTGGACACAAATGAAGATATTTTTGATGAAATCCGTGAGCTCTCTGACCCTCCATAGACAGCAAGGGTCCTTACACAATCAAGACTCAGAAACATAGCAAGGAGACTGTTAAAATAATCCATGTGAAAAGGTTCAACCGTAATTTTACGAAGCTACGAGAATACTTTTTGTGCGCAAATAAAACAAAAATAATGAGTTTATTCAACAATTTGTCTCCTTCGTGTCACCCTAGCGCCATTCGTATAACATAAGTAAACAACGCATGCTGTTCTGTGTCAGCAGCACCATACGCTGATATGTTGTTAATGTTGTTTACGCTTTGATCTGAATGTAAACAATGTATCCGTGTACATACGTTACATATGTTGATTACGTATGTGATACTCTCCAAAATTGCGCTATAGGGAGACGCGAAGGAGACAAATTGTTGTTTTATTTTCGCTCAAAGTATTCTTGTAGCTTTATAACATTATGATTGAACCACTGATGTCACATGGATTATTTTAACGATCTCCTTGCTATGTTTCTGTGCCTTGATTGTGTAAGGATCCTTGCTGTCTATGGGAGGGTCAGAGAGCTCTTGGATTTCATCAAAAATATCTTTATTTGTGTTCTGAAGATGATCGAAGGTCTTACAGGTTTAGAACGACACGAGGGTGAGTAATTAATGACAGAATTTTCATTTTTGGATGAACTATCCCTTTAATAGTTGTAAACTGCTCAGTGGATCAAGGGAATCATGTCTTTGTGGTGTTTTTTTCTGGAGATTAAGGGATTAGATTTCTTCACCTTACAAATGGTTGTAAAAAAGAAAACAAATTCTATGCATCATATTTTTTGCTCAAGCAATGCTCAAGCAAAACATCCATAATTCTTGGAAGCAGCACCCCAAATTTAGTAAGAAACTTCTGGATTTCATTCAGAAAAAAATGATGCGGACCAGTGTTATGACTGACAATACAACATATTAAAATATTCAAACCTTCTCGAGATATTCTGTCTGTTTGCTGTTGACAGACGTCCTCCAAAACCTCTCTGAATGATGAGATTGAAATGTCTTTAAAAGACAGATGAGTGTGTTGAGTGAAGCTGGGAACGTCTTCAAATGTGGGTAAAACACACACAGACTGACAGCTCTGAAATGAAACACATAATTCAGACTTAATTTGTGAAGCACAAAAGATCTTTACCAAACCATAAAATGAGTATTAAAGTGTTTCATTTATAGATTCTCAATATTATTGCATCAGTACCTTCAGACAGTGGATCTGATCATCAGTAATCAGAAGTTTCTCAATCTCTGCTTGTGTTTTTCTGAGTTCTGTCAGCTCTTGATCCAGATGTTTGTGAAGTTCCTCTGCTCGATCTGTCTCAGTCTTCTCCTGATCTCTGATCTGCTCTTTAATCTCAGAGCGCTTCTTCTCCAGAGAGCAGATGAGCTCAGTGAAGACCTTCTCAATGTTCTCCTCGGCCTCTTCTGCTGAACTCTGTTGGAGACACAAAACTATGAACATGCAGATCATTGCTGTGACTCAATTTAGCACAGTAGCCAAAATAACACAGTTTTGGTGAGCGTGTTTTAAACAAACTTTAGTCTTTAATAAAATGAAAGAACACATAAAGAAACATACTTTAAAGAACTTCACAGCTTCACTGAGATCTTGCTGACCTCTCTCACGCTCCTCGATTAGCTTTTGACATGCAGCCTTTTTCTCCATTAACTCTTTCTGAGGAGGTTAAGATACAAAAATGATTATTATTATATTATATTCATTATATTATATTTTTATAATTATTATTACAATATTTGTATTTTCTAAAAATCATTGATATACAAATATATACCTTTTTACTAGTCCATTCTGAATCCACAGACACCACTCTGTGGCCAGCATGGTTATCAATCATACACAAATAACAAACACATTGACCGTCATCCTGACAGTAAATATCCAGAGGTTTTTTATGACTGAGGCAGATGTTCTCCTGAATGTTTCTGGAGGCTTGGACTAGTTTGTGCTTCATAAACGCAGGAGATTGATAGTGAAGCTGCAGGTGAGTTTGACAGAAGGAGGCCAAGCACTGCAGACAGGACTTTACAGCTCTGCTCTTCTCTGTAGTGCAAACATCACACTCCACGGCAGCTGTTTGTAGAGACGTCTTCTGCAGTGTCTCCATCATCTCCGCTATCAGAGTGTTCTTCTTCAGTAGAGGTCTCTGACTGAAGCTCTCTCTGCATTGGGGACAGCAGTACGGCGGCTCCTGCTCCTTCTGCTCCCAGCAGTCAGTAATACAGCTCATACAGTAACTGTGTCCACAGGGAATCGTCACCGGCTCCTTCAGCCGATCCAAACAGACTGAACAGATGAACTGATCCTCACACTGACTCGCTGCAGATTCAGCCATTTCTTTGCAGTCTTCTCAAAGATGAACAGATTCTCAGCCTCTATCCTGTAAAAAGGGCTGCTTTGCCAAGAAAACATATCTTTTGTCAAATATCTTTAGTCAGAATTCCAGTAAACAGCAATAGGAAAATGGATAGACAATCTAGTCTACCTTCTTTTGCATATGTACTTTATAGTTGTATTTAATTTAATACATTTAGTGTCATTTTGATTTATTTCCATTCCAGTCATACACAGTGAACAAACAGGTGTGTAAAAGTTGAAAACGTAAAAGTATAAATACTTTATAAAGATTTTTACAAAGTCCAGGTACCTAACCAAACATTTATTCGAGTGTAAATTTTCCACAGCTAATGGTAACTTATTTAATCACAGCTTTTTAACCGTGAGAACAAATTATGTTCTATGCAAATCAACAGAAGACAAATGTTGTCAATAGAACTTGTATTTAGTCCAGAATAGTCTTTTTAATCACGATAACTACAGAAATATGAAATATGATATATGAAATGTGTGGCATAATAAGTGTAGTTTTTGTAGTATACTTTGTAACCGATTAAAATTATTCCGTTTCAACAATACTTTTGTTTCACCAAGCCTCTTACAACATACAGAAGTAGAAATGCTCAGTATACTGTGCACACACACACAAATAAATAATTTCACGTGACTTCTTTTTAAAAGCAGATATGACAATATGACAAAGCAGTTATCTTTGGATCCTTTCAAGTCCTTACCTACTTCGACAGGAACACTACTCAGATATGAACAGCGGCGCGGATGTATTGAGGCTGAAGTACGCGTTTGGTGGTGAGTTAGGTTTCATTTCTCTGGAATTCAAATACTTCCTGGTTTTCAGTGCGTAAACAGAATGGGCGTGTGCCCCAAAGGAAAGAGAGCGTTATAATAACAACTACGAGTAATAATAACTACAAGTGTTAAGAATAAAAAGGTACCTAAAGGTAATCTATTCAGAAATATAACTATCCCATTCCCATTTTCAAAACAATATAGCTTTTTCACCTTTTAAATCTAATAGTTACTATGGAGAAGATGATAAAAAGTTTGAATGAAAGAACTGGTGATAATACAGCATAATAAGCAAATTTTTAATGCTGGTAACTTTTGTCTAGGAACACCAAAGGACTTCAGCAAAGCAAAGCAAAGCTGTAAGAATCAACTCAAAATTGTATTGATTTATATAAATTGTAAAACAGTTCTTCTCATATTAAAACAACAATTAAAACATCTGTATGTCTATAGAATCCATAAGAGGAGGGGAATGCTTCAACATGCAAGAAAGGTCAGCAAAATGCTCTCAATTACCATTACATTGCAAACTTTCTCATGCACACAGCCAGAGGAGCACCACAATAATCACCAGTCCTGTACAAAGCCACAATACCACGCAAATAACAAAAACAAACATTCAATGCAGTTCAGTACAGGACCTATACCTCACTAACAAAGGTAAACCAAATAAAAGAAAACTCAAAAGCACAATAAGAAATAGTGGCTGCTGCCCCTTGCAAAAGAAACAACACATAATTGCCAGCCACACAATCCACATTGTAATATTATAAAACAAAAAACAAACACATACTTTAACCAGTGCGCAACTGCAGTGATCCACAGCTGCCAAATCTCAGCGCTCAGTAGGTCTACCCAACAATCTCCCCCACTACAGATGCAGAGGAAAGACTATAAACAAAGGGCATGAATAGGCCTATATGAAAAAAAGGTAACTGCAATTTTTTTTATCTTGCAATTCTGACTCTCACCGTTCTGAGAAAAAAAGTTGAAATTCTGTGATATAAACTCACAATGGCAAGAAAAAAAGTTGCAATTACCTTTTTATTTTATACTCTATGGCAGAGGGGAAAAAAACAGAATTGCAAGATTTAAAATTTAGAATTCAGAGAACAAAAGTCAGAATTATGAGATACAAACTCAGAATTGCAAGAAAGAAATAACTTTATTTATTTTATCTTGTGGTAGTAACAGGCTTATAGGAATATTAGCCACATCTGTAAAACAAAAACATTGTTTTACAGATCGCTTGGAACTCATACCCAGACTGTCACAAAGAATGTCATTAGACCTTATAGTCATGGTCAAATATGTAGTTTTTGATAGAAATTAAAATGAGGCTGGTACGGATAGAAATACTGTCCAGTGAGACCAACTTTTGTTATCATAATGGAAGACAATTTAACCTCAAAACTCATGGGATGGAATAAATCATACAATGTTGATTTTCAGATCATTAAATCAAGATTATTGAGAGCAAAATAAATGTGTTGAGATGATTCATGGTGTAACTTCTGTTTTACATTTGGCCCTTTTTAACCTCCCTCTGCTCTATGATTCTGACAGATGAACCCAACACAGCAAAACAAGTTGTAAAAAAAAAAAAAAAAAAAAACAAACAAAAAAATCTTTTGAAACTACATGTAAAGCATTTTCAGTGCGGGATTAATTTCCTAGCTATTTTCACCCAATTACCACTGGAATTTAAAATGATATTACAGTATTTTGATCAAGTCTTTGCCAATATTTGATGTCAAACTGATATCAAGGTGTCTGCTAGGAAGGGCATAGGCCCTGTATATATTAATAATTATATGCATGGATAAATCATTTATAATGAACAGAGGTATTCCATAAAAAAGTGCAATAATTCCATAATGACTTGAATTCAATGAAATTAGGTACCTGCTATTTTTTCTAGTAAGTGAGTTTTTATTTATTTATTAATATCTTTATTGCGAGGATTAACCCCTTGAGATGAAACATCTCGTTTTCGAGGGGGTCCTCCAATACATCAAAGCATTGTTTATAAAGCAGAGTTAATTTTTGTGTGTGTACAAAAATGCTTGACCTTTTTATTTGAATAAAAGCATAACTCTAAAAGCTTTGTTACCAAAAGGAGCTGATAAGCACCTCACCGTACATTTAAGCATTCTTCAGCTGATTAAGACATTTTGCAACAGCCAAATCAATTAGCTCCATATTTTATGAATTTCTTACCTGCTTGGATAACTAAACAACTTGCTTCCTCCCATGCAGATCTGATCCAAACTAGTAGTTTGGATCGGTGAATGCTGAAACACTCGTGCAACAAGTTAAAAGCAAGTTTCATGTCACTGGAAATCACACACACATTTTCTTGATTTTTCACCTTTCAATGCATGTGAGAGAGTAAAAATAAAGCAAAGAAAAGCGATGTGTGAAGGACACATTCACACTTTTGTTTAGGGAGTCATCTTTAAGAGAAAAACCCAGAATCTCCATCCAAACCAAAAAATCCATGCTCATCTTTGTTTTCTTGTATGCATTTATTTTTCCATATGATCAACTGCTGAATATTAATGTCCTAATGAACAGTGACAACAGAGCAGGCCACACCAAACTGACTGTAAACAAAACAATCAAACACTGGACTCGTGACATATCATAAAGGCATATAAGTGTGAGAGAACCAGACACAAAACTGCATCAAAGTGAAAACATGAATTTATACATCTTGGCAATATTTTATATTTGAATAACTTCTTGTCTTCACTGCAATACATCTTTAGCAGTATTTTAGTCGTTTTCATGAAAATAACAAACATTCTTATAAAATAAGATCATTTCACTTGAAATTGAGAAACAAAAATATAAATATAATAAATATAGATATAAAGACATTCTCAGTCTAAATACACTGCATTTTATTCTTAACAACAGAAGAAACTTGCCAATGAGTCAAGTAGAAATCTAATAAAACAGATTTATGCGTTTTGGAATTATGTTTACATAGTATATTTTAATAATAATGATTTAATAATAACAATAATAGTTTAATTCAATATATGTTGTCTGTCTTAATATCTAATGCAATTTTGCTTCTCAAGCAAAGCGATCTTATTCACAGGATGTCTTGATATTTTTACTGCAAAAAGACAAAAATGCTGTTTTCTTTTGCAGCATGAGACTCTTTTACTATGGCCACAAACTCTTAATTTTTGTGCTCATTGTGTGTTTTTGTGATGGGGGGTGCAACATGTTCACCAAAAAATAAACTTGTGTTACAGTGCAATGTCTTTCTTGCATAATACTTGCTTTTCTTTTTTAAATTTTGAACGATTACTCCTTTCATTAGTAATTTTGCTGCTGTGTACATATATTTATTAAAGTTTGTTGTGCTAACAACTTATTTTGGCTGCAATGACATTAATGTATTAAGCTCAAATATGGGCAGTAAATGCACAAATATGACTGAGATTAGCACACAATCACCTGCACAGTTTCCAAACAACTAAACACACTCTTTAGACCTTAGATCTTTTTTTTTTTTGCATACATGTGCACAGAGTCTCAGGTATATGCATCCACGTAACGTCTTTTTACTTTCGCACTGCATGGTGTAAGTGCAACCTTATTGGCTGGTCCTGGACAGGAAGCAAGCCTCAGTTTGGATCCTCTCCATTTCCTTTCTAGCGCAATGCTTGAGAAAATCCAGTGACGCTTTGATCGCCATTACAGCACAGCAATGGGCCGGACAAAACCCTCACTGACCCGCCAACATAAGAACAGCTTCTCTGCAGGAAATAACCTTCCGAATCCACCTACAAGATCTCTCTGACGTGAGGTGCTGCTTGAGAGGGAAAAACAACTCCGAGGAGGCTAAAGGTGAACCGACTGTCCAGGCTTTTTAGAAGCAGCATCACTTTAAAGAACATTAGAAGACAGAAAGTTAACAAAAACCAAGAACATTGTTTTCTAGACACCACCTTTTTAGTCATTTCTCCTTCTCTCCTAACAACATGCTCTCAGAAGACACTACCACAGAATCCATGAATACTGAGGCCCCCCAAGTCAAAGTTTAGCCTTTGAGCAGATAGATGACGAACTCGTAGGTGCACATCATGACGGCCGTATTGGGGATCTGTCTGACCAGATGTGTGGCGAGTCCTCGGTAAAGAGCTCGATAGCTTTCCTCTCTAATCACCAGGCTGAGACTCTGGAAGAACGAGCGGTATTTGGTTCCTTCTTCCCTTAGCCGTGTACGGATTACCTCTGCAGAACCAAACAGAGAAAAACAGATGATTAGAATTGGTTACAAACCATTTTGAGTCAACTTGAAACCCAAATGATACCGTTTGTATACTTTTTTTCTTTTTATATAAAATTCAAACATTTGAGGGCAGTAAGATTTCCTCAAAACAAGTCTCATGCTCACCAAGGCTGCATTTATTGGATTACAAATGTTACTGAAAATGGAATGTTATTGCAATTTAAAGAACAGTTTCCAATCACTAAAATACAGACATAACTTTTACTCTACGTTTTTGATCGCACTGCAAAAAAAAAATATTCCTTTGTATTTTGTCTGGTTTTCCAGTGCATGTCTACATATTCTTAAATCAAGAAATTTACATGAGAAGCAAAACTTGTTTTCTGTCAAACTGATCCAAATTTAGTGAGTTAGATTAAAACAAGGACAAATATCTGCCAATAGACTTAATGCATCCTTGCTTAAAAGTATTAAATCCTTTTAAACAGTGTCACATTATGGAAGTAAAATAGGTTGTGAATGAAGTTTCATGCTGATTTTATGATGCTCTGATGGGAAATTGCACATGCTCACCGTGTGGATAGGCTATGCAGGTGGCGCAGGTCTTGGAAGTGGCGGCTGCCAGCATCATGCCCACGAAGTCCGACGCGTCCTTGGCTGTGTCCTCGGCCCCATCCATGTGCGTTGCTGCTTTGGCCTCTAAAAGACGCCGCTTTATGCTTTCATAGATCACAAAGTGAATCACAGTCTCTGAGATGCCTGCATAAGACGCAGACATGCCGCGGTAAAACCCGCGCAGCCCATCCGTCTGATACACACGCCGCACACACTCGAAAGCATTCATGCGACGCTCCCCGCGTTTCCTGTGAAGAACAAAACACCCTTTAGTGTGCTGAATGAATAATGAGCACTAGATCATGTTAAAACTACATTCTGGAATTAAGGAATCAGTCACTAAGGATATTAATCAAACAATCTACTTCCATAATGTCACATATCTTGCCACTTTACCTGGCGTCCAATTGGAGACGCGTCTTAATCAACCAAATTGGGTTGGTTGCCGTTATGGCCGTGAACCCTGATTGGAGTACAAGAGGAAAGATTAAGATACAAATTTACTGAACCGAAATGTGCGCCAACCTTCACACACTAACATATTTTGCTTTACTTTCATACCATTTTTTTTTTTGAAAACACTCCCTTTCAAAAGCTTAGGGTCAACAAGATTTTGCTTTTAAATTAATTCTTTTGTTCAGGAAGGATGCACTAAATTGATCAAAACTGACAGTAAAGACTTTTGCATTTTTACAAAAGATTTGCATTTCTAATAAATGCTGTTTTTTGAACTTTTATTCAAAGAATCCTGGAAAAAAAAAATCATGGTTTCCACAAAAATATGAAGCTGTAAAATTCAAAATTGATAATAAAAAAAAATGTTTCTTGCGCTGCTAATCAACATATTAGAATATTTTCTGAAAGATTGGGTCATTTTAAAACGTATAAAAACAGAAAACAACTCTTCAAATTGTAACACTTCACAATGTTAGTGCTTTTACTGTATTTTGGACTAAGTAAATGCTGTTTTAGTAAACATAAGAGACTAATTTTTTAAAAGACATAAACCTTACAAACCCCAAACTATTGGAACAAAAAAAAAAAAAAAAAAAAAAAAATCATCCTGTGTCCCCATTAAACATCAGAAAGCATAGCAATAATTTAGACTAAAATCATCCACAAATAACTTGATAAAATTTGTTGGACATTACATTTAGATTTAAAATTGTCCATATAGTTTTTTAAAACCCTCATTAACACCCACAATGTGTGTGCTTGTTTTTCTTCATTTTAATTCGAAAATTAATTCAAGTGTCCTGCAGCTTTAAAAGTGAACAAAACATTTGTTTTTGTCTAAATTTTTGCACAATGTGAGCACAGTTTATATATTTTTTTATAGCACTGAATTCATTTGGAGGAAAACATTGCAGCTCAGAGCTGCAGCCCTACTTTTGGAAACAAGACGTCGCAGATAGCAGAGAGTATAAGTGATGATTGCAAGTGACATTAATTTGGTTTCTTTTTTCTTGTCTTCACCACCTGGCTACTGTTGTAAAATGTTCAGAGATTCAATATAATAAAAATAATAATAAACAAAAAAAGACTGCAAGTGACATCACTAGTGGAAGAGAGTGCAAGTGCATGTCTGCAGTCAGACGCTTCTCAAAAAGAAACACAAACACTGTCTTCTGGCAGTGTGCTGAATCTTTGAGTGCTTGAGCGCTGTGACATTTACTGGCCTGTTACTCAACAGTTACTCAAACAGTTGCAATTCCAACTCACTAGACACAACAACACACGCAATTAAGCAATAAACACTTTATATTTTATGAGCCCATCAATACCAAGGAAAAAGGATGTAGTTGGATTGCATGGGCAAATATGAAAGGAAGTTACCTGCAATTCCAGCAGACGTCATGTGCAACTGCGTGGAGTCTGGTTCAAACACACAGTTCAGTCTCTCCTTTGAGCTGGAATAGGCGGCGAAGTAGATGGCCCTGAAACACAGCAGGACACATGAGTAACAACACACAATGCTATTACACCCTACTGAACTACAACAGACTGGTCACGGCTGCGTTTCCAAAAAGCATCGTAAGCCCAAGTTGATCGTAGCTCTGTTGGTTTCAATGGGCCTATGATGTACTTAAGCTTGCAATGCTTTTGGAAAACGCAGCCCAGGCTGGTTTTGGTCATTTTAGTCAGTGTGGGATGCCAACCAGATACACCAGCTGAACACCACATCAGCAAAGAGGAGCAAACATCTGAGTGACATCATCTTGGCCAGACTTACTAAACCAGCTGAGCAAACCAATTATCTGATTAACATCATCATGACCAAGGCTGGGAGATTTACTAAACCAGCTGAGCAAACCACTTAGGACAAGCAAATCACATATTAAGCTGATTTAAAATGTTTGTTTGTTTTTCTTCAGGAGGAAATCTGGGGGGTATTCCAGAAAGCAGGTTATGTGACATACCCGGGTATGTTTAAGAGTAAGTAAGTGGATAACCTCAACTTTCGGTTCCAAAAACGGAGGTAACTTTCAGGGTATGTTAGTAGTCATAGCAACTCACTCTCTGAACTTAACCTGCTCCGAAGCAACTTCTGTTCCAGGGTTAGTTCACTTCAGCGAGCCTTCAGTGGGTGTGACAGTTAGCGCACAACATTATATAATATTACAATATGTAATATAGCCTATGATATTATATATATATATATATATATATATATATATATATATTTGATATGTTAATGAGGAAGTGCTAATATAAGTAATAAATAAGGTAATATATTATTCTAATATGATTATTTATTTTATTGGCATATATAAGAGTTATCTGTATAAATTATAAAACACTATGACAAGGTAATGTTTAACTTATATATTTATTTTATTACATTTTATATTATCTCACACATGGATCGGCATTTTCTATAATGTCTAAATTCTAAATCAAAATACATATCTGATATGACTTAATATATACTTAGCATAAAACAAACAATATAATTCACAATCTCAAGGATTAAAGATTAAATGGAAAAAAATAAAAATGATTGCACAGCCATCAATTAGATGGCGATATGCACGAATCAAGAACATACTCTGAGTTGAATGAACTTACTCCTGGACGCATTTTTGGAACCACATACCTCGAGTTAGCAAGGTTTGGGGTTAATCAACCGAGAGTTCAGGGTTTAGTTCAGAGTAAGTTAACCCTGCTTTCTGGAATACACCCCTGGTCATTATCTGGTCCAAATTGGTCATTATCTGTAACAAACTAACCTCATACTAGTTCCTAGTGGGGTTTAGAACAAGCTGATTGGTGGCCAGCTAATTTCCCCCTTAGACCAGCCAAAAGCCATCTACCATGTTCTAAACACAACTAGTAAATCTTGGCCAAGCTGCGAGACTTACATTATCTGCAACAAACCTACCTGATACTAGTTTAAGATGGGTTTTGGAACAAGTTGGCTGGTCGACCGGTCGATGACCAGCTAAATTCCAGCTCAGACCAGCAAGAAAGAAACCATCTACCATGTTCCAAAATCAAGCATCAAATCTAAGCTTGATTTTTCCAAAGGATAAATGCAATGCTGCCAAATGCAACATAATTTTGCTCCCCACCTTCTGAACCACCCATTGGATGATTATGATGCCTACGTCAGCAGCTCAAAGAACAACATGTTCAACAAACCCTCGCATGTTACCGCAAATGTTTGCACATGTAGTATCCTGAAGCTCTTAACTAATGGACGGTGAGCACTCCAACAAGAAAACACTCTCCACACGCTCCGCAACTAATCTCAGGTTTGATCTCACCTTCCTGTCTGTATAACACACACGTTTACATAAGCTGCCCTTTAAGTAACAGGTCCAGCGCCGAGTCATCATGTATGCATCACTGGACAAGCGCTTTATCCTGAATGCATGCACGTAAAACATCTGTTTATACAGACACTAAATGTTAAAACCACCATTTATCATGCTCATTCAATTCTTTAATTGCTCTTTAAGCCGTGCTGTTCTCTCAGAGCCGCCTGCAGTTTGTTGCACCTCAGCTGAAACGGCACACATTTGGATTTCAGATCATGAGCATCATTGTTTCAGAAAACCTTTAAAAATGGTGAAGTGGCATAAAAGTACAGGGTTTAACACCTGGTTTATTCAACAGGCGTAAAATGAGCTCAAGACACTTTTAATGGCCTGAAAAACACATCTGTGCTGTCATCTACATATCAGTTTTATGCGGATTATAAATTCAGTTTTAAATGTTTATTGAAAATTGCATCATATTATTTAGAACTAAAGCGGTTTATTTGTACTTTATTTGTCGTAAAGGCACAGTCCACCCAAAACAACAGAAAAAAAACAAAAAACAGTCATTTCTTAAAATATCTTTTGTGTTCTAAAGATGAAAGTAAGTGATACAGGATTTGAACAAAATGTAGATGATTAAATAATGACAGAATTTTAATCTCTGGGTGAACTATCCCTTTAACTGGGGGCCAGGTTCCCCCAAATTTGCACCCTGCATGGCTGATGTCTGACCTGTAAAATAACCCTGAACACAGACTTGTGTCCGCGTGTTTATTGCAGCCTTACCGGTTGAGCAGGGATTGCATCAGATTGACTGTCACTACAGTACACAGAGTTCAGGACTACAAGTTCCTACTATAAACGCTCGCTGAGATAGAGATGTACTGATCTGCCATTTTAACTGTATGAATCGACAAACACTCACCGTGAAGGAGCCACTCCAATTAGATTGGGCCCCAGGCCCCGAAATAAAGAACGAGGCCCTTCCTTCTCAAGAATTAATCTGAGAATGACAGACAGAAACATTTCAACAGCAGTGCAAGATAAATGACATTTTTATTCTGAATGGCTTTGTGAACATTATAAATGCTAGTAATGCTGTTCCTGGGAAATGTATGTCTTATATTTCACTTCAAAATCAGTGGTAAAAAAAAAAACAAAAAAAAATTATTGGGAATTAAGGGAAATTGGAGATTTTTTTCATTGTGACTTCGTTTTCATAATTAAGCAATTCAAGCAAACTGATAATTAAATTCTTATGCAAAAATAATAATAATATTGCTTGTTGAAGTATATATATATATATATATATATATATATATATATATATATATATATATATATAGATAGATAAAAATGGTTGCTTAGTTGTCATGAAAATGACACCAAATAAAACTGGTTGGGCCTATAAGCAGGTCGCAATTTGATTATGAAAACATATTTATACATACATTTTTTATCCTTTGTAAAGCTGTGAATTAAAATGAATTGTTTTGGAATGAAATAACCCAAACATTTCTTTGTGAGAATCACCAAAATATTTTTTTAATCCTTCGCTCGGCCAATAAGACACACCTCTGAACATGTTCAAACAAAGAAATACCTAACACGTGCGTAAAAAATGTGTCAGGTGTGAGAGGTTATTGTCATCACACACACACAGTACAAAAGAAAGTCATAAAGAAAAGCTAAATAAAAATGAAATCAAATGAATGGCGACCTTGAGCAGGTCATGCAAAATTTATTTATATTCTATCACAGACTTCATTAAATACAATCTTAATACTCCATGTAATCTTTCACCCCAGTGGTTCACAACTGGAGGGTTGTGACAGAAAAATGGGCCACAATACGGTGACGGACATCAGGCAAGAGAACAATGCTTAATAGAAATAATAAAACGCAGCCACCCATGTAATTGGGTGTAATTGGGCATCGTTGGCATGGCAAAATAAACAGACTTAACAACTTTTAAAAAGGAGGCGAAAACACTTCCTATCCCTTTTGTTGCTGACCTCAAAAGACATGCGTTCATCAAAGTCCACAATACTTCAATACGTCAAAAGGCCAAAATAGACTTACGCCAACATGGACAAGTTGCGTAACAAGCCATTAACCATGAAGGAGTGTATATGATGTCAGAATCGTTTACTCACCGTATTACATTGATAAACGAGACCAAAGTCGATCTAAACGTCTTTGTGTTTAGCATTTTGGTATCTTTCAGTCAAGTATACGCCCATGTTAAACTAAGAGGACAAGCGGCCTGTTTTGAAAACCAATGATTCACACACACACACACACACACACACACACCAACTGAGAGCGAAGCACCTGGACGCAGTGTTTAACGTGAGGGCAGCGATTGGTCGGGTGTGCATTATTTTTCTAATAATTCAACGGCCCGGAGTTAATTATTTCTACTTCTGACTTTATTTAGTCACATTTGGTGGTGTAAGTGAAGAAATATGACCACATTTTTGGAACGAGTTGACAGAAAGGGGAAGATGGACACTTGGTTTTAGGCCCACAAACCATAGAGCAAATGTTTAGAAAACACTGAGCCAATGCAACGCAGACTCAACGTTCTCACAGCGCAGACGTAACATTCACACTGTTCCACTACAGGGTGTTGCCTGTATCCAGAACTAAAACTTAGTATATAAGACTTAGTATATAAAACGCGAAGAGGTCTAACTTGTTTAAACATACCTTAGGCAATGTAGGGGCCCCGGAGGAGCCACACGTGCCACGCTGGCTCCATTAACTGTGCTCAGATGCACCTCAGAGATGCAGAGCGTTATTGAGGAAGACTGAAGCCTCGTCTTCACCACCTCTAACGGACAGGTCAGGATCGCACCCACCGTGCCTCCACATCTGAGAGAAACAAAACATGAAAAATTCAGGGATAGTACAATTTAACTTTTTCTGCATATAAGAATCGATTAAAAGAAATCAAGCTGAAAATATGGTCAAATTCTGTCAATAGCAATCCCATGACTACTTCTTATCTGAAAGCCAAGAGACTTCAGTCGAACATCACAACTTTCCGTTAATCGGCTCCAACATTGCACTCGTGCCACGAGATGTGAGTCAACAAACACAGTAACCCAAACCACCCTCACATGCTAAAAAAACAACCTGATATCAGTGTATTCCAATGGAAAAATGCCATCTGAAATCTACATGTAATACAAATCTGAGGAACAGCTTATTAGACAAAGATAATAAACTAAACAAAGGTGTCATCCACTGCATGTAAAAACCAGTATCATATAGCAATACAATGTTACATTTTAACATTATTTAATATATTATAACACTAAGATAAAAATGGTATGTGATACTGTGCAGTTACTAATCACAGAAGTAGATAGGATTAAAAGTCTGATATCACAGTGTCATGTAGACAGAGAGTTCATACGAGTGCCAGTCAATAGTACTATTTTTAAACACTGTGCTGGTTTATTTGAGGACAGATATTTAAAGCAAATGCTATAATCACGGTGGCATGATGCGATGCCTCATGAAAGTTCAGGAAAGCAGACTACCACAACAGATCAGTTCCAGAAAACCACGACTGTCATTTATAAGAACACATACTTGCTCTTAACACACTACCGTTTTGATTCAAGTACAGAATAAAGCTTTAAACCTTCCATTTCAATTTTTTTTCTTTTTATGTCTAGAAATATTTTATAGAAAAAGAATGCAAATATCCTGAGCTCTCTCTCTATAAATAGACTGTAATAAAAACTCATCTTAAGAGTCATTATCAGCCCTGAATGACTCTGTAACAGCTGTCAGTTCCTGTTACACCGGAGATACATTCATATAAACCTGGCTCACGGTTAATCGTTACAACCCTATCTTACATAAATAAAAATATATTGCTTTTGAATTAAAACTCTGAATTCTGTAATGAGACCTAATACAGCTACACTAGGAATATCCAAAACCTGAAATCAACTTTAAACTCTTAGTCTTTGGTCCTGGCAGATCAAACTAAAAAATGAATTGTTCTCTTATATAGTTGATGTGACGGTAATAACAGTTGCACGGGGTAAAGTTTTTTATAAATAAATAAATTCAATAGAAATACACATGCATAACAAATATGTTCATAAGAAAAGTGCAAACTTTCCCTAATTTTAACACATGAGGCTCAAAGGGGAAGTTAAAGTCTTGGGAAAAGTCCAATAATCTCCAGTAAACGTTACCTTTTAAACAAGTACAAGTTATCTATAAAGACAAAAACACAAGAAAGTTATTCAAAAAAATATTTTATATCCTTTAAACTAATATAGCGGTTTTCATATATATATATATATATGTGTGTGTGTGTGTGTGTGTGTGTGTTAAATAATAACAATTAGCTTTTAGTATTTTTGTTAGTAGTAGTACTAGACTCTAGCTGTTTAAGGTTGAAACGATATGTTTGTTTATGCAAAGTAATTTTGATGAGTAAAGCTGTCTCACCCTCCAGCAAACAGATGCACTATCGTGTCTCTGTGGCTCATCTCGGCTCATGCTCTCCGGTATGCACCGGACTGTGTTAACGTCCGTGTGGAGCTCATGCGGAGGATGCGAGTCGCGGTCTTTACTGGTGACTTTATCCGACCTCAAAGCGCCTCGGCGCGGCTTCGCCTCCAACCAACCCCCGCTGATCGATCCACGGTCGTCACTTCTTCAATAGCTGGTCTGAAAGTGAGTGTGCGGTGAAGAAGTGATTAGATATCACTGAGATGGGTCAAAATCCAAACGGCGGGTCAACTCAGGGTATTAAAAACGTGCACGTTTACCCCGCGCGGATTTCAACTTCTTCGTGCACGCTCTCACACTCACATTCTTCTACGTAACTAAACGCGCTTACGGTTCACTCTATCGATGGACCAATCAGAGGGCGCAAAACAAAAGCGTCTATTGGTCGAAATCAGTTTAGAGCCCGCCTCCATCAAGCGTCTTTCACGTGATCATTGCCCTTTCACACACAAATTACCGTCATGGGTTATATACAGATATAATAAAATTACAATTTAAATAAAAAATGAAAAACTTTAATATAGGTTAGAAACAACTAACCTATATTATTTTATGCATAATACTCTGGGGGGAAAAAATACCTAAATTTTTACAAATATTTTCAAAGAAAGGCATTGACATTCTTTGAAAAAACATGAAATTTTGTACAAAGTCTAAAGTATTTTCTTGTAAAACATACTCCAATAGATTTTGTTTTATTTACAGCTTGTTATAACTGGCCACTGCACTCTTTGGTCCAAGAAAGTGTTTATTTTTATTTTTAAATAATTATTATTTTTCTTTTAATTAATTATTATTATTATTTTTTTATTCCCTTTATTTCCCCTGGAGGATCTAGTATTTGTCATAATGTTTTTTGTTTGTTTGTTTGTTTCTAAATAGAGAGGACTTATTTGGCAGGATGCATTTTAATATGATTTTCTGTCATTGTAATTTTTAGACCTTTACTTTGTTTCTTTTGGCATCTGCAAATGGGAGGAGAATAAATGATGTCAAATTCAAAATGGAAATTCTTAAGCTGTACTTTGACGGCAAACAATAACTTTGTGCACAAAACACACTATTTTATTGTATGTCTTCCAAAACAAATTAAAAGCATAGTTAACTCTCCATAAATCATAACATACTTGCTAGTGTTTTTTTGTTTGTGGAATTGCAATTGAATTGTATTATAAGAAATAGTATACAGACATTTAAAGCAGAATTACTGGGCCTGTGGTCTGTTGGTTAACTGGACATTGTAGGTCATTGTTTTATTAACATGGTGATGATCAGTAAAGTCTCTGCACATGTCTTTAACCTAGACAAAACTGTTCCTACCCCTAAATCAAATGATTGCAAAATATATCCTCTAACAGTTATCAGATATGCAAAATGTAATTAACAAACTTCAAACATTCAGCCAAAATAATTAGTTGTATAATTAACAGAGACATTTGCAGCTACTGTTTCAGTTTCTGTATCTTCAAGAGAGATTGAGACAAAATCTGAGATGAAGACACAGCATATCTCTATCACATCTGTGAGTAATAGGGCGTTTTAGAAGACAGAGGCTCTTTGAACTGTGCGTGTTCTGTGTAAACAGGCAGGTCTATATTTAAAGTGATTCAATCTTCTGTTCATTCAGGTTGTGGCGGTATGTATTACTTTAATTATATAAGTCACATGAGTCAGTGCAGCAAACATGCATTAACTTGCAAACCTGTCACAGACAGTCAATGTGTGCATGCAAGTGTGAGAGGGTTGAAATCATTCATTCTTTGTATTTTTTTTTTTTTTTTGTGGAAGAATGGTAATTATTAGTGTAGTTTTCTTACTGGTATCCAAATGGTATCTCTCTGGTGCATAGCTCCTCATTCCCTTCTGCTCCACTATTCCTTACACACTTGATCTTGCTTTATAATTGATGAACCTTTTCAGAGTTTAAACTGAACTGAACTGAACCAACACAGACTGAACTTACTTGAACTTAATAATTACACTATACTGTCTTGTTAGAGCTGCTTTACAGCTCAAATTTAACCCCTGCAATGAGTTCAACAAGAACAATCATGCAACAAAATACCAAAAACATACAAATGCATTGCCAAAGAGCAATATAGTACTGTAATGGGTCAGCCGTCGATACTTGAACTGGCTACCAGTTCAAATAATGTAGAATCGGTACAAACAAGCACAGAGCACACACACCGACATACAGTAAAGAAACCCAGCCTATGTTAAATGCAAATAACACAGTGCAACAATATAATTGTGCATACTTGCAAAATTAATAGGCTTAGTATTATTACTAGTTTACTTCAAAAGGAATGAATATAGTCTGCAGCAAGGGTAAACATTGTTTGTAGGTCACACTCCCAGCCAAATTCAAGAGACATTTAATATATACTTTGGACACTTGATGTCCAGTGTAAAATCTGTGTTCTGAAGCAAAACCAGAACACCTCTGGTGGATCATTAATAGTTGTCAGGTCAAAGTGCACGAGAGCACAACAAACACATGCTACACACAGAGCATCTCACAGACTTGAACTGTTAGATGCTGAAGGGTAAGTTAAGGCTATGCATAGAATATAAATGTACAGTGCTATCATGTCTCCATCACATCACCACAACAGCGTTTTGTCATCTATGACCAGCAGAGGGAGCAACGGAACTCAACAATAATATGTCTGACACACACACACACACACACACACACACCGGATCACAGCAGGGCTGAGTCTGATCATTCTTCAGGGGCAGATGGAGCACGGCTCGGATCGACTCTTCTGAACGGAATATCTCGGCTCTGTTGGCTCAGGTAAAGCGGGTTTCCCTCTTGACATGTCTTTACATGCGTTTGATCTGCTGCTTTCACTAAACGTGCTGCTTCCACATTCAGAATCCCATGCAGTTCTGCAGTTTTCTATACGAATTCTTCTCTTTTTCCTTCTGCACGATTTCCCGAAGACGCCGATGTTGCGCTGTTGAGATCGTAAACTGATCGTCTTCACTCGTAAAACACCAAATTAACAATATTTGCAGGAAAACAGCGCCGTTCCAGCAATGTCGGAGTCTGATGATTAAACACTTTCAGACATAGTCATTTATTGTGTAAACTGCGTTATGAAATGCGAGCAGTCTTCTCGGCAACTTCTCCATATGGCCTATAAAGAAATACAATCCTGCAAAGAAATCCTGTAAACAAAATCGTAAAAATACAAAGTATACAGTCCTTAGAATAAATGTATGTATGCATGTATGTGTGTATATATACCCACACACACAAGTTTTATAATCTGAAAAGTGTAAAAAAAAAAAAAAAAAAAAGTGTTATAATCTGAAAAGTGTAAAACATTGCAAAACATGCCTTTTTATATATATATATAAAAAAAGGTCCAGTGTGTGAAATGTATGAACTTGATGACACTGTAATGGCTATTTTCTATAGAATTGACAAAATTGTTCTTTTCATTTCAGAAACCTAAAACATTTTAGACGAGTGTATGTATTCAAGTCATTGTATGAATTGCATTTCTGAATTGTTGTAGCCTTCATTAGTTCATTTAAATAATCCTGCTGTGTGACAAATTTTAAAAGCATTAATATTTCATGTTTCATCTCTCCTTTAAAAATAAGGCCATAAAACGGCATGAATAATAATTACACAAAAAGTTAAACTGGACTAAAGCAGGTCACGCTGCAAGAGACATTACAGTTACAGGTGATATATTTAAACAATACCAACAGCGATAAAGGTGATAAACACTAACCGCAGCTGAAATATTGGTGTCACATTTAGCAGATTTCAATGCATATCTGTTTTTATGCAGAGGAGGGAGGGTGTAATTTAGGAAGTGGTTTAATACTCTCTGGCGACTTTCAACATCTGCTCAGTTCATCAGCAATGCATGTCTCAGATTCGCTCAAAAAGCTCACTGTAGGAATTTAAAGACACAGCTATTATCTGTATTTAGAGTTAATAGCAGTTTTTGCTTCTGTGCAAGCAGGGTAAATTACACGTTGCCTCTTGGTGTAGTGTGTAGGTTTGTCAGTTTGTGTTTTACCAGACTTTGGCTGTATTTTGCTGAAATATGCCTATAAAAGGGAAACCAGCATTGTGGGTTTTTTATTACAATGTTTGCATTAAGCATTTTGTCCTTGTAGCATCTCAACATTTGTTAAACATCGCATGCATTAAGTGTTTTTCATATGTGTGCAATATTACGTTTCCGTTGCTCTTAATTTCCCAGGTCACAGTACAGGGGCTGTGCATGTATGGCTGATGGACAGGCGTCTGAACCAATCACAGGACAATGCTGGCACGGAGCCGTTTCATGCTGGTGCTGGTGGTGGGTGCACTGCTGGCGGTGCTGAGTTTCAGCCTGCAGTATTGTAAGTATGAAGCACAATGTATAATCTCAGTCACATTTCCTCTGTATGAACTTACAGCTATTCATGCATACTCTAAGGTTTCTCCAGGGACTGCTGTGTTTGTGTGTTTAGTCTGTCAGGTGGGAATATAACCTCCGCTGAACTGTATTTACATTCTCAGTATGTGCATGAGTGTGGGTTTTGTGTCCAGTGGGAATATGGTCTCAATTAGACTGCATTCAGCACGCTAAACAAAACCATTTCCCTTGAAGACATGCCTTATATATCACGGATTGTTCCCTGTTTCAGTAGAACACGGTTTTAAGGGATACATTTTCAATTGGCTGCAAATATAAAAAATGCAAACCAAAAAAATACTAATTGTGTCTATATACTCTTACAAAACAGTATGGTGGAAGCATCATGGTATTACCACATCAAAAAATATGTTAGTACCACACAGGGCCACCATAAAACCCTCAATATAAGGATTTTTGTTTAATGAATATTATTTATTTTTTTTGTACAGTGTAAAGTCATCAGTGAGGATATGGTTTGTAGTAGATAAATGTTTATGTATTTTTTTAATGCGATGGTAAATCAGATTTGCTTCAGAGAAAGATTATTCCCAGATTAGACCCCAATGTCCCATGTCCTTGACTGAAAATCCTCTTTCAGCGAAGACTGGGATCTGAGACACCAGCGCTGCATATATCAGCAGATTAAACGTTTCATGTCACACTGACAGCTACAGGAAAATCCTGCTAATTTAGTCATTTAAAAGCACAGATGGTACGAATTTGCAAAGCCAACTCCAATGAAACCAAACATGACAAGGTGAGCAGGGATTGGTCAACGATCCTCTTAATACCCACCCTCTGCATCCCACAGCCAATCACAGCTCAGTCTGAGCAACAGGGCAACATAAGAGAACCAAATTTTTGTTGTGTTCAGACATGCATGTGTGCTTGTTGATAGTAAAGAGTTGACCTTTGGCCTGGTTTGCAGTTTCTTTCTATTCTTAAAGCATTTCACTGCCTTGGGGCCTAGTTTATACATCCACCTTGAGACCAGCTGCAATAATTCAGAAAAGTGTCCGTTCAGAAAATAGCAGCTGTTTACACACTTGGTTTATTTTGTAATCTAATGATCTTAAGTGTCTTAAATGCCTGAATGCATGTGTATTTTTGCCAAAATGGTTTGTCATCCTTACTGTCTTCCTCACGTTGCCTGTTTTTTTTTGCCCTGTGTGAGGTCATTACTAATTTATTCCTTCCTTTGTGGTGTCTCCAACAAGAGCTGAATGTAGGACAGAGCCGCATCTTAAAATAGCCGACCTCTCTTCCTCTCTCTTCACTTCAGTTCAGTCAAGCATGACTGATGTAGTTTTAAAGAAAGAGGCTCCAGGTCTGTAGAGACTGAGAGAAAGAGGCCCTGCATCGAGAACGAGAAAGACAGAAGTGAAGAATGAAAGACGACTGGTTCACACCCCAGTGAACTGAAGTACACACTGCCAACAACACACACAATATCAGCCTGCAAACACTGTCTGTCCTGTTTGATTTGCGTCTATTGTATTTGTGTTTAGGTGTGTGTGATTCTTTTTGTACACTCTACTCAGACTTTCAGCTACAAAGAGCTCTTTGTGTGGCCGGCCTCTGAGCTGAGCTGAGCTGTGATTGGCTGAGAGTTCCGAGCTTACACGTGATTGGTCAGGCAGCTTTTACAAGACTCAAATGGGGTTTGCTGCTGAATTAAAACCAGTATGAGGTGCAAATACACACACAGCTGCACACACTGGCTTTAACATCTCCAGAATGTCCGTCGCTGTGCGTATAAACCAGCTAACCGTTATACTTCTGTCTGGTGAGTTTAACTCCTGGTTGGTTAGGGTTAGGTTGGAAATGCTGGTGTGTATCTTTTAGCCCGTTCCCATGTATTCATTAATTTGTTCTGTGTTTAGCTTTACTGAACAGTGTTTTCATAATGCTGCATAAATATTTTTCCAATGTGAATGGGCTAAAAGAAACTTGTTCCTAGAAGTGACTCTGCTCAAATTTATGCCAAATTGTTATATAAAAGGAACAATGAAAAATGTTAGCAATGCCTGGCTTACCTGGATGCATTGAAGTTATAATAAAACATACGGTTCATGTTATTTAAGGGTCATATCATGCTTTTTTTTTCAGAGTTTATTTATTTATTTTTGAGATCTACTTGAGTTTTTTTTTTTGTGTCAAAACAGTCATAACATTTTGTTAAAGCGTCTTAGTTTCTATAAATGCTGATTTTGGACCGTTCTTAATGCTAGATTATGGTCTTATTGTGCAATTTACTCTTTTACTCCAGGAAAATTTGCTTTATCGTAATTATGAGCCCTTTAATGAGTTCCTGCCATTGTTTATTAGTACTTAAATGTAAGTATGCAGCTTAAATGTTTAGTACAATCCAGATGTTTTCATCTGTCACATTGAAGGATTGCAGCACTTACTTTCTAGTAGCTGTCAGTCACTGGTTAATAAATATCCTGTCAGGCTCCTCCCTCTGCCCACATCACCATGGCGATTCCCAAAATGTAACAATCCACAGCACTGTGCAGCTCAATGTTTGTTTTATGAGGTCAGAACTGAGGAAGCTGGTTAAAGTGTGTGCTTGTGCTTAATGACTCTCACAGTCCTTTAATTTTTTCCCTAGTGCATCTCATCCCAACCAATCCGGTGGTAGAGCAAAAGTTACTTGGTAAAAGCAGAAAGCGTGTGAATCCGGTCCTCCATACGGATGCTCCCGCTCCAGACCCCATCCGAGACACTCACCGGTACTGCAATTACCCCAACCTCACCGAGCACGGCTGGGAGGGTAAGAAGCCCACTCATTTCCCCTCTCACTCACCTGAAGACTCTCTGAGACGTGTGCTGATGTGTTTGTGTGTGTCGTAGGTCACAGTCCGGCTGACTACAGGCTGCTGTCGGTACACGTGATGATCCGGCATGGAGACCGTTTCCCTCTGTACTCCATCCCCAAAACCAAGAAGCCTGCCATAGACTGCGTCCTATCAGACAAGAGGTACACATTCATATGTAAATCATCTGATAACCACAAATGACTGTTGTGTTAATGTGGGCTTATATTTGCATGTTTAGTGTGTGCATGTGATGCAGTTTATGAATCATTATCAGATTAATATTTAATTCCCGCCTCAGTCTTTTATCCGTGTCTCTGTGGTTACGGCAGCAGTGAACAGTCAACTGTAACGCTACCTAAAATAACATTGTTGCGTTTCCATGGTTTCATCATAGTATTCTTTCCAAATGCTTTTGTCCAGAGTATTCCAAGTATTATTAATCATGCACAGCAAATCATAATATTCCCATGATGGCTGAGATTTATGTATTACAAAGTAATCCTCAGCCACAAATCCTTCTGTCTCTTTCTCTGCAACATGCTCTGGTTCTTCACACACACTCAGATATGCTCTGACCCGACTCTGTGACCTGACCCAACTGGACGTGATGATCTGATGGGTTTTGACTCAAAAATGAAGATGCATTATAATAAAATATTGTGATCCGACATCCCTGGTTCTCAGAAATCTCCTGCGTGTTTAAAACTGCCTGAAAGGGAAATAATACCCAGTGCTTTAGATATAAAGAGTTGTTACTTGGTTGCATTAGACTTGCATTAAACCCATGCATTAATTATTAAAATGATGCATGTTTCATGTAATTCTAATTCCATTATGTAGCAATTCAGTGTAGAAAATTTTGTATCAGTGTTCATGCATTGTTTTTGACATGCTGTTGCCATCATCAATCGATGAGCATTAGTTTTCAGGAACAAGGTAGATTTTTTTTTAAATATTTTACTACAGACTAACCCAAAATGTACTTTTAAAATAAAGTAGGCCTATTGGTGGTTGTATAATTAATCAAAAGGCTAACCAACTTCTTTATGAACCACTTTTCCCTTTGAAGATGTCCCTATTGCATTCAGATAATTAGTGTTATCCTACCTCCCCCTTGTGGATAGATCTAGTAAAGACATGCTCACATGGAGTTGCTTGTTGGTCATTATGATGCCTACTGTGCTGTTCTGATAGGTAACGTTTCACAGATGTATTGCATTAAAAAATATTCCTGATTTAAAGTTCTGAAACACATCTTTTATGGTTGTAATTTTGCAGAAAGCCCTCTCACCCCCTCTTGGCCTCCTTCATTAGTCACATGGCTCTCGGTGGGCGTGGTCACTGGGACGCATCACTGGGATCTCTGCCCCGATTACCCAATCACAGCACCTGTGAAATGGGAGAACTTACACAGACAGGTAAGTATATTTAAGTATATTTAAATTAATTACAAATTTAATTATTTATTGTTTTATTGTAGGTGTGAAACTGGGATAATGAACTAAAACTGAAAGCATAAAAACATACTTGAATTAAATGTTAACGGAAATAAAATTAAACGTACTGAACTTATTTAATTTCAGTTATAGTTAAGTTGAAGAAATTAAATAGCTAAAACCAAATCTGAAAAAAAAAACTTTAAAAAGCTAATAAAAATGACAAAAACACGCAAAATTACTAAAATGTAAAAGTAAAATTAAATATAAAAATAAAAACTTTTTTATTAATATGAATAAAAACTATAATAGTATGTCAATGATACTAAAAATAACATTGGTGTGAAATGTTATTCCACATTCTTACTAATATTTCTTTCTTTTTCTCTATCAGGAGTTGTGCAGCACTTGAAAAACGGAGATCATCTTCGCCAGGCCTACATCAAGCGTCACAGTCTGCTCACTGCTGATTGGTCGCCGCGGCAGTTGTGGGTGGAGACTACAGGTAAAAGCCGCACCCTACAGAGTGGATTGGCCTTCCTCTTCGGCTTCCTGCCACGTTTTGATTGGTCACGACTGACGGTAAGACAGCAGTGGAGTACGCTGTTCTGCGGTTCCTTGTGCGACTGTCCCGCGCGCAACCGGTACCTGGACCAGGAGCAGCGCAGGCAGTATCGGCAGAGGACTGCAGACACAGAACTGGAGCGCACATACATCACAATGGCGAAGACGTTGGGCGTGGCCACAAAAATTCTGAGGGCAGCCAATCCGGTGGATGCATTGTTGTGTCACTTTTGTCATGGTCTTGCTTTCCCATGCTCTAGCTCACGGACTACATCAAAGGCTCCGGATGAGGGGGCGTGTCTTACACTACAGCACTTTGCTGTGATTCGACGGCAGCAGAAAGATGACGAACTGGAGCGGCGGGAGGCGGGGCTTTACCGCCGATATGCTGTCCTCGCGGCGCATCCGTACCTCAACCGCACCGCAGCGCAGATGGAGAGGATCGCCAGAGGAAGCCAAACGCGCAAAGGAACGGAAGAGGTGGTCTTCGCTTTAGCATCTGCTCATGACGTAACAATGGCACCTTTGCTAAGCGCGCTTGGTCTGGAAGGGGCGGGGTTTCCAAAGTTTGCAGCGCGGCTGGTGTTTGAGCTGTGGAACGGACCAGAAGCAAAAGACAATGAGAGAAAGAGTGATAGAAAACGAGGAAGATGGTTGAAGAATATGTTCATTCGTGTTCTCTATAACGGAGAGGACTTGACCTTTGACACTGCCTTCTGCCGTGACCACAATCGACACTCTGCTCAGCCGCTGTGCCCTCTGGGTAACTTCCTGTCGTTTGTGAGAAATGATATGTTTAATATTGTAAACGCGACGAGCTACCAGCAGGCCTGCCACCAAACTGTACTCTAATATGTGAACGTGAATGAGCGAACGGCAAGGAAAGATGAGGAACAGGTATGGTTTACCCAAATATTCTGTGCAATTCTGTCATCCTTCAAGTCGTTCCAAAACCATATGACTTTTAGTGGAATGCAAATTACACTTTTGATGAATATTTAATGAATGCAAGACTTTCGAGCTCAAAAAGCAAATAACTTCCCTAAAAGTCCATGTGACTTCTGCACTATATTCCAATGAGTTTGCAGGTGCTTGTTAATGAATGCATTCATTGTGAAGATCAAGAGCAGCAGATTTCTTCTTTTGTGTCCTGCTGAAGAACTGGATTGGAATAACATGAAGGTAAAAAAATCAACAGAAATGTTCATTTTTGGGTGAACTGTTCCTTTAAGACGGAGTACTACTACTAATGTTCTTGATGTAGTGTTATGTTTGTGGACCAAATAACTGTCCCTGCACATTGTTTTTGGTACATTTAACTAATCACACTGACTAAATTTGAAGTTGTTTAAAGTAAGCATTTTAAGCTGTAGGCTGTGACTGAATATGAACGTCTGATTGACGACGTGACGTGATGAGCTCCTGAATCCAGACAAACACACAACAGTCAGTTGTTGAAACACCTCTTGCCTTCATTTTGAGTCAGTGATCTAGGGATGCTGCGCAGTCATTATGACAATCCCAGTGGTTTTGCTAAATATATATATATAAAAAATGTCATTTTTAGACCACATTTCTGAAACACTTGTATTAGATTTAGGGCACTTGGCCACTTTATTGCAGAGTTCCTGCATTGATCGAGAATCTGATGTTATTTCAGTTTTACATCTCTGGATTTCCCCGTTCTCACTTGAATAGTATTAGCAGAATTACTTGTTTTTAACACAATCATGTTGTCCTGACACATTCCTCACACAGTTCTTTCCCTTTGTTTACACATACTGTAAATGTAAAACAAAGCAGTGGTAGTAACTTTGAGTACTGTAAAACTGATTCAGTCCACTTCTGTATCATGAATGGTGTTCTTATGATCAGTCTGTACTGCCACTTTCCAAACCTCAAAGTACATTTTTCAATTAAAGAATCATTTTGTCTAAAAACTTATCTGTGGTTTGTCTGAAACTACAAATTTTTTTGACTCTCAGCCACTTTGTAGCCCATTCTGTCCAAGATCCACCCACTTAAACAAAAAGAGATCGTCTGACAGACATGTAAATAAAGCGTCCAACCACAGTTTGTTTTGATTTGCATGACATTTATCTTTACTAGGCTACCTCATAAAACAATAACAGTTCAGCGTGGAAAGATTCATTCACATTCATTGCTCAACAGTGCTGGTATGAGACCGCCGTACACATTAACACAACATTTTCAGGATCTGATGCCACTTACATCACAAATCAATGATTTTGAAATGAAACTTTGTTTCCAGGATGGCTGATGAATTCATCCTGAAGTTGTGTAAAATTCACACACACTTTGTACTCATATGAGCATAAAAGTGTTAACTAGCTAAATAACTAGTCTGCTCTGTGTGTGTTTCATATGATCGTCACTAGGTGGCAGGAGACTTTCATCTGTGGATCTGAGAGCAAGAATTCAAAGTGACCTCAGATTGAGTCAGCACTATAGAAATAGAACAAGCATCAGTTCACTGGTCAGCATTATACATATACAATGCAGAAAGCCTCTTCAGCTTTGAATCATTATTGTTAAATATGAGATTGCAAATCATGCAGGCTAGTTTTTAGCCTCGCCTGTCGAATAACTCAGTCACCGCAGCCAAAAATCTGTCTAGGAGTAATCTGCAGAATTTCCCCAAGAGTGTGTATTGGGATGTAAGTAAAGGAATCTGAGGCCTTCTGATCTCTACGAGATGATTTTAATTAGCCGCTGCCTTCCTCGCCAAAGAAAAGATCATTCATTTACTGACTTGGACAGAGAAATCGATCTTAATTAAAGTGAGTTAGAGTGTGTGTTTCAGATGGTGTTTGTGTGCCCGCGAGCATTTAGAGAGAAATAAAATTAACTTAGTAAATTAAGCATGATACAGAAATTATAAGCAGCTCCATGACAACACGCTCAAAACTTTCTTTTGTGTAATTCTACTTTAGCAGTTATGCAAAACATGGCTTGGTTTTTTTCTATAAAAAGAGATGAACTGACCCATTTGGAGATCTCCAGGGAATGTCTACCAAATATGCATATTTAAAAAGTAGTCTGATTATATTAACTGCTAAACTAAACTAAAACGTAGTCTGATCATATTACCTAAAATGTGTAAAGGATTACTAACTACATTTTTGTCATGTAATTTGGAATCAGTAATGGACTACAATTTGTACGTAATCTACCCAGCACTGATAGCATATGCAAAAAGCAGTATGTTAAATGATTATGATGCCTTATTGTTCCAAAACCATACCTACTGTATACTATAGTAAATATTAAATGTGCTCTGAATGGATATGATTGTATTGCGTTAACATTCAGTGTGGATCATTTTGGCCTAAATGTTACTGGAAACTTGTGGTTAAAACCAAGACGAACCAAATATTTAAGTTTATGGTGGTCCGAATATAAAAGTACAAATGAAATGCATGAAAACCTCTTTTTAATCAACCAATAATCAAAATACTGGGATAATGTATCTATTGTCAATGTTTATGTAGGTTTTTGCCCTTAACTGTTAAAACTGATCATCTCTCAGCAAGAGAGATAATGTAAAAAGGAGAAACAGAATAGCAAACTAAATCACTAGAATATTTTAATTGGGGTCCAAATTAAACGTTCAACCCTTTTAGAGCAACACCATCAAGGTCTTCATCATGTCTGCTGTAAGATTAATAAACGATTGGCCTCAGACACACATAAACATGAGCGTGTCTTCATAAAAGGCTTTCTCAGCGCTGTGAATGTGTGTGTGGTCACATCTGTGATGCTTCACTCACTGCTCTGTCATAACATTTTCTTCAACCTGATGTTTCCTCCCTCAAAAACAGATCCTACAACTAGAATACGTCTCCACACACACACACACACACACACACACACACTTAAAGGTGCAGAAAGCTATGGGACATTAACGCACCGTGAGTTTTTCCGTGTGTGTGAGTGATTGAGCGAGGAAAAGAATGACGAGTGAATGCTGATACTGAGTGATCATGAAGTGTTTCAGAAATCCTGACCTCCACATGCCAGACGCAGTTCATCAGCCCGGGCCAAAGCGGCGTGTTTTTCTCTTCAATCGTCCCTGACAACACACTGACAGAGTGACTTAACATTTTAGACCAGACCAGTGAGTAAACAAAAGTGTGTGCTGGTTATAAACGTTGTTCTTATTACAAAACACAGAAAAAGACTTTCAGTTCTAACAATTAAGATGTAACTTGTCCTGTACCATTTGTAGGTCTACTATGGACACGAATGATAGAAACCACAACACACTAGCAACCAAGCAAAACACCCTATAGCAATAGTTTAGACCATTCTATTAACTGCCTAGCAACACCCTAACAACTACCTAGCAATCGTTAAGAACATTCTATTAACTGCCTAGCAACACCCTAACAACTACCTAGCAATCGTTAAGAACATTCTATTAACTGCCTAGCAACACCCTAACAACTACCTAGCAATCGTTAAGAACATTCTATTAACTGCCTAGCAACACCCTAACAACTACCTAGCAATCGTTTAGAACATTCTATTAACTGCCTAGCGACACCCTAACAACTACCTAGAAATAGTTTAGAACATTCTATTAACTGCCTAGCGACACCCTAACAACTAACTAGCAATAGTTTAGAACATTCTATTAACTGCCTAGCGACACCCTAACAACTAACTAGCAATAGTTTAGAACATTCTATTAACTGCCTAGCGACACCCTAACAACTACATAGCAATAGTTTAGAACATTCTGTTAACTGCCTAGCGACACCCTAACAACTAACTAGCAATAGTTTAGAACATTCTATTAACTGCCTAGCAACACCCTAACAACTACATAGCAATAGTTTAGATTTAGAACATTCTACTAACTTGTAACAATGAACCTCCAGTGAGTTTGAAAATCTTTTTTTTTTCTTTTTTTTTTTTGTGACGATTCAAGATGGTTGAGATGTTTAACGAATCGTGATACAGTTCAGGGTGTTGGTTTATATGAATGTTTCTCTGTCTGAGGTGAACTGATAGTGTTCAGAAGAGTCAAGATGGTATTTTCTTTTCATCTTGCCTCTGCATATTAAAATAGTAGTATTTATAAGTGTAGTGCTGCTTTGTTTACAGCAGTAACCAAGGAAATTCTGTATTGCTGCTGTTCCATAAGCGTTTTTGTTCCGGTCAGATATGTTTTGTTTATATGAAGAGATTTCTTTTATTTGTATTATGTATTTATTTGATTTGGGATTATTTATTTATTTATTTCAGTTTAATTTTGTTTTAGATATTTCAATTTCCCAGATAAATGTGCAGCATTTTGTCTGAGAAATAATAAAAGGATGCCTTTTCAGTTATAATTCGTCTCAATTCTCATTTTGATTAAAAAAAAAAAAAAAAAAAATTGTATGGTGAAATCAGTTGCATACTAGCAACATAATAGCAACCTCCTGATACCACATCAACCATCTGAACACACTTGAAACTACCTAGCAATGACCAAAACACCCTAGCAACCACTCAGAGCACCGCAACATTATAGCAGTGAGTTTTGCATAAGCAAACACTATTCACATTTTCTTAATTAAATCTAGGTGTAGTTCTCTTTTTGTTCTCCTCTCCATGAATATGAACATGTCAAAGCTTTCTGTTTGACTGCATGACTGCGTTTGGACAGCAGGGAGTGAAATAGACTCAATTCATGCTGTTCTCACAGGTATGACATGGTTGAGTCCAAACACCCCCATAACAGTCTTTGTGGTGTCTTCCATCTCCACCTGTTCCTCAACAGCACACTGAGCTGCAGGTCGTACCAGCTCACCTCCCACAGGGAAACACACACACACACACACACACACACACACACACACACACACACACACACACACACACACACACACACACACAGAAGAGTCTCTGTGCATTTTTCCTCTGCTCTCCTTATGCATCTATTTCCTTGTGTGTCTTAATGACATATATAGTATTTGTTTAGATGAATAATGTTAAGATGTTCATACCTAAACTGTTAATCTTTGCTGCATAACACAACTCTCGTGTTAAAGAGAGGTGTGCTATGTTAAAGGTTGGTTTTTAAAAGTACAATTTCAGAATGTTTACTACATATCTACAGACCAGAATACAACAGAGACTTTAAACCAGTTAGCAACCTCCTAGAAACCAGCCAGACCAATAATAATGCACAAAAAAACACTCAGAATTGCTTTAAAAAGTGATTGTAAGTTCCAGTTGTTTGGTGTCAGAAAAAGTAAAAACTGAGACAATTTAATTGTGAATAATAAATTAATAACATATAATAGAAATGGTTTGTTAATTAATTTAGGTTCTAATCGTTGCTCTTTGCTCTTGTTTCTTCATTGTGTGTGTGTGTGTGTGTGTGTGTGTGTGTGTGAGTGAAACATTTCTGGCTGGGTCTGATCCTCTCAGTTTTGTGCTCCAAAACCAGATGGGTGGAACAGATCCGAGCCAAAACAACACAGAACCCCCAGGGCAGAACAAATCCACACACATATCAAAATACAATAACACAATCACAAACCGAGCCGCTCCAGACCCACAAACACAGTCAGTCATTCAGTCGGTACATTTGTATCTCACTCCTTATTCAGTGTTTTGGAAGAAATCTGTGGATATTAGCGTGTGTATGAGAAGCATGGGTTAAAACTGTGAGGTGCTTGAGTTCAGTTATCAACAGAGACACACAAGACACAAAACCAATGTCCTGAAAATCTCTTAAGGTCAGATATCCCTCATTCTGTGTGTATAATTCTATAGTGAAAGGTGCAGGATCTACGACTTCCCAAACTGCACTAAATCTGTCTGAAAGGATCCAGAGGTAGCGGTGAAATTCTTCCTTCATGTAATTTTTTCCCCTTTTCATTTCTGGATTTCTTTGGGTGGATAAATTAAAATTAAATCAGACTGTTACATGTTTTAAATCATGCATTTATGTTTGTTCGAATTCTAGTTGCACATTAATTACACACTTCATCCAAGGAACTGATTACGCTGTCTGGTTCTTTATTTTATTAACCAGTAATTTATTGCGATATATTACTCAAGACATGGTCCCATGGTCATATACTAATTTTATTTTAATAATTAAAATCATAGCAAAGAAAGAGATTTTATATTTGTTACTGTTTCACTGGAAAATGTACCAGTAAGTGGCGCTATTTCTAAACTGCTCAAGTTCCCTAAAGGCATGGTGGAAATGAAAAAGGTCAAGATTTCGTTTCATTGCACAAAAACGTTGCCAACATACAGCTTCACCTTCAGTGCTTGGCCCCTAATTAGTACAGCGGACGAAGTCCAGGGTTTAAACTGTGTTTGACTGAATGTACAACATTATCTCATGGAAATAATATTTACAAACTGTGAAAATACTTTAACACTCTGAGAATAATAAATCCCACATGATGAGAATACTTGACTTGATAAACACACTTCTGCTTGCAGAACGCACACAGACACTCAAAGCATGCATCACACACTATAAAAAACACATTCTTTACACACTTACATTCATTTAATACACACACTGCACATGTACGGGGAATAACACAAACACACACACACACTTCTCACACAATATGCTCTTTGTACTGTTACACACATACGTCACACACTAAGAATATATTACAATATCAGCTTTAAAATGTCACAAAAGCAAATATCATTGCATGTTCAATTCCAGTTATGAGTACTACGTTTTAATTGTCTTTGAAAAGATTAAATATGAATTTACTAGTTTGTTTTGCTTGCCTTCTGAGCTCATAACTCAAAGGTTGGAGGTTTAATTGCATGTTTGGCTTCCCATGAGATTGCACTCAACCAGAACAGTCTGACAGAATTAATTTACCATGTTATTTCCATGCACTTGGTAATTATATAGTATGGGAATGGTGGTATCCTGAGTGTTAAGACTGTGTGTTGATTCTATGTGGAAAACTGACCTACACACTGATCTACTTTGAACATTTTTATGAGCCAACACAAACAAAAGGATAGGAATCAAAATGTCAGTCACCTGTAAGAAAAGCTGTCATGCTGTCATCTTTGACTTCAAATACCTCACCCTGGAAAAAATGCTACAGTTAGACATTGAAGTGGCAGCCCTTTCACTGCCAGTGTTTCCAGAAAAGCCTTGAAAAGAAGTGTGTGTAGGTCATTTAAAGTGCCTCCGTATCTCATTGGTAGTGCTCTATAACTCAGAGAAATGTGACAGAAAACACATCCACAATCTTAAAAGCCCCTCAGAGGAGCGTCTGTCACTGATATTTATCTTCCGATGTGTTTTATTGAGCAGAATAATGCATGTTGTTTGACATATTATTGCTGAGATCATGGGCATGCACATATTAGAACAACCTACTTTACAGCACTGAATGTACAGCACACATATGTTTAACAATTTAGCACAAGACAAATATAAAGGTTTAACATTTACATGATCAAAACGCACCAATCAGCAAATGTGCATCCGTTGTTTAAATCCTTGCTAACAGAAATCGCAGTCTTAATCACTGAACCGTGCCAGAGGAAGAAAGACAGATGTGTGTTTATATGCGTTATAGTTTGGGATTGTTGAATTTAAACAGGCAGGTGCTGCCAAAAGAACATTGAATGTTCCAGTCTGTCTTCTCTTTCTATTGTCTGTCTAATCAGTGCTTTCAATCGTTCAAGTGTGTGCAGTGTTTATATCCAGTTCAGCTTTATATATTTTAATATCATGAAGCTGAAGGCAAGTGGGAGGAAAACAAAAAAGATTGATGGAATGGACAAACAAACAGCTCAAGCTAACAAGATCAAACAATACACAGAACAAAAGAACGATAGATAGAACGAAATATAAACACAGACAGACAGACAGACAGACAGACAGACAGATAGATAGATAGATAGATAGATAGATAGATAGATAGATAGACAGACAGACAGACAGACAGACAGACAGACAGACAGACAGACAGACAGACAGATAGACAGACAGACAGACAGACAGACAGACAGACAGACAGACAGACAGACAGACAGACAGACAGACAGACAGATAGATAGATAGATAGATAGATAGATAGATAGATAGAATGATATAAAGATACAACAGACAGATAGATAGATAGATAGATAGATAGATAGATAGATAGATAGATAGATAGATAGACAGATAGATAGATAGATAGATAGAATGATATAAAGATACAACAGACAGATAGATAGATAGATAGATAGATAGATAGATAGATAGATAGATAGATAGATAGATAGACAGATAGATAGATAGATAGATAGATAGATAGACAGACAGACAGACAGATAGATAGATAGATAGATAGATAGATAGATAGATAGATAGATAGATAGATAGATAGATAGATAGATAGATAGATAGATAGAATGATATAAAGATACAACAGACAGATAGATAGATAGATAGATAGATAGATAGATAGATAGATAGATAGATAGATAGATAGATAGATAGATAGATAGATAGATAGAACAACAGACAGACAGACAGACAGACAGACAGACAGACAGATAGATAGATAGATAGATAGATAGATAGATAGATAGATAGATAGATAGATAGATAGATAGATAGATAGATAGATAGATAGATAGATAGATAGATAGATACGTAGATGATCTGGAACTTTTCCCGATGATTTCATGTTGAGGAAAACAGAATCCTGGTAACCCTGAATGAGACAGCAGTCAATACTTTATAAGTTTCCTGAAAAAACAAGGAGTCACATTCCCCTCTGAGACAAAATTAGCTTCAGATGATTTAAAATGGGCTAGTAGCGTTTTAATCACTTGGCAATGTTTACTGCGTGGCATGGATGTTCATTAAGAAGGTCTAATTCCACACACTTCAGACATCAGTTCCCAGAGGCTACCCACTCTCCTAAAGAAAGCTGCTTTTAGCATCAGGAAACCAAACTCCTCAATCTTTTATCCTGCTTGCTGGAGAAACATTGTCTGTTATTAATCTGTTTTCACATATAAAGCGTTACGTTGTGGTGAAGCCTTAATAGTTTCCAGTGTGTTTGCAGCTGAATCAGTGGGGTTGTTAGTGGGTTGTAAAGATGAGTGAGATCATGTGGTTTTGGTGTTTGTGATCTAGCGCACGGACGGCCGTTGTGACACAGAAACAGCTCAGCACTCTGAGTAAACATCAAAAACCACATCGAACCACACCAGACCTTCAAGAGTACAGCTTTACGTGATGGTCATTAGAGAACCAGGAGCGAATCCTACAGGAAAGGGACGTGCAAGAGGGAGACTGAAATCTATCAGGTGTGGAGTTGGATGATGAGGTGTTAAAAGAATGAAATGTCATTGCTTTGGCAGTAGGGTCCAAAAATCTGAGATCATACAGAAAACCTGAAAATAAACATTTTTATATTTTTACATATACAAGTTATAATGTGAAAAAAGATTATGCACTATTTATAATCCACAGATTAAATATAAGTTAAAGAGTGACAGACGGCCAGATATTCTTGCTTCCATTCATGCTCAAGACGCACTTGAGAACATGAGAAAATGAACATCAGGATCTTGTCAGCTCCAGTAGTGCTGTTAATAAAACAAAGCAGGCACATTTCAAATAAAAATCAAATGGTAAAGTCTCAAATTTTAAATTCATCATTTCCTTTAAATTGACATCCTGAACATAATTTGGCATTAAAATTGTGTACGTTCTGCATCACTAACATCTCCAAACAAATTTGCAAAATAATGATTGTTATCAAGCAGGTTTCCCAACCACTCCTCCATGTTCCATTGGTCAGCTAAACAGATAGCCCCACCCCAGACTCACACTATTGGTCAATTATGCTGTGTCAGGCCATTTGAAACAAATACAAAGTTTGCATATTAAGCAGACATTGGAGTATTTTAATTCTATAAACCCTATAATTTAGAAAAGGAAGCATTTTCACTAGTGGGCTAATACTTTTAGACTCCACTGTTTGTCTGCGAGACCAAAACAGGCAGAAAGATCATTTACTTACTCAAAGTCATCAAACACAAAATGTTCTCCACCACTCTCTTCTCCTTCTCTCTTTACAGTCCATCACGTCTCTTTACTGACAAACATAAGGAGAGGAATCTATCATACTTTCATTGTGTCTTTGATCTGGCGCTTTTCTTCTGCTTCACCCCTACTGGTTTCATTCTTTACATTATCTGCGTGTCCAATGCGATCCAGGCCGTAGTGTGCTTGTGTGTAACTGAACCTGATTAAAACCAGTAGAAACAAGTCACGTGAGAACTCCTCTTTCACCTCCCCCACATCTTCAGATCCACGCTGAACTTCTCCATCAGTCTGAAAGATGTTACAAAGCATCTGCATTATTCTGCATGCTGTGATATGACAATACAATCACGCACTATGATCTAGACTCACCTCTGTTATCGGATCATTGGAAAACTTAAAAGGACGATTGAAGCGAACCCATTTTTTTTGGATGGGGCTCATAAGAACATTCTGTGAAACTAAAGTCATTTTACTGGCATCGGACTTCATGATTTCAAAGGAGTAAATCTGGACAGACCTACATGTGGAGTTCAAACATGCTCCAAAATGAACATTCAGCAAGTGAAATTAGCTTTGGCAAGTAAATGAATTGGACGATACCTTTTAAAAACTTCATACACAGCTTAAATCTCACTGCAAAAACAATAATTACTGATGTATAATGAGTGATTTCAATAAAACTGTCCCAAGCCTTCTAGAAATCTAAACTTTCTAGATATCCATGTTGTGGCACATATGTGGAAATTTTCTTATATTAAGCCACTGAAATGAAAAAACAAAACAAAAAAACAACAGTGGTTTAATATGATGTACATTCTTATTTTTTATTTATGTTGCTGTGATACAATGTCTTCTAAGTTGTCACAAAGATGCAAGAAAAAACATAATTCAATTATCAAAATTATGAAAATATTGTTAATAAAAATGGTTTCACGATCGGCTAAATATCTCTATCTTCAGCTCTCCTGCAAAAAGGTCTGTTTATAGTATAATCAGGGATGTTGGACAGAATGAAAAATGAAAGACACTTTGTCAGAGTGTTAGGTGACACAGATACACACACATACAGATGACCTTTGACCTCCAGCTGTGATCCACTATCAACAGGAAACTGCAAAGGTCTTGGCTCCTAAATGAAGTCTTTCATCAGAATGCAGCATTCACGTGTCTGGGACAGTTGCACCGTTTTTCGGGGATGTTGAACTTTTAATTTGAGTTGAGCGAGATGGTGACGTGTGGATTTTTCACGAGCTTGTTTCTGTACTTCACTGCATCTGTAACGGAGAACATGTAAGTTATACTTGTTAATTATCTGCATCATGTAAAACATGATCACATATAGAAATCACAATAAAAATTAAAGTTACATTCGAAATCTGGAGTAAAATTGGTGTGTGTGTGTGTGTGTGTGTGTGTGTGTGTGTGTGTGTGTGTGTGTGTGTGTGTGTGTGAAAGAGAGAAAACGGGGTACATGTGGTTGTCTCATTTGAGACTGAGCCAAATGGTTTTCGTTAATTGGCCGTGCAATATCATACAGCTGGGACTGATTAAAACTCTATACCGTGAAGAAAGAGAGAAATTAGGAGAGGAAAGAAAGAAAGAGAGAGAGAGATGAAGAGAAGAAAGAGCCAGAGAGGGTCCCAACATGTGCTATGCTCTCGTACATATCGCAGGGTGAGGGAATTTAGTTGATCATTTGCCTTAATGTTTATATTTATGCAAGCTACACAGAATATAAAACATTAGTTCACATTGAATATCACTGAAAACATGTTCAGGTCACATTTAAACCCAAAATCAAGCCTGTTTTTAGGACCATCAGTATTTTTTATATTGTGACATTATTTTCATGAAACATTTCCCTTAAATTCACATTAAAGTTTCTAGATGTTTTACTTTTCAGTTTATGTCATTTCAGTCATTTGCATTACAGTACAGTAATGAGCATTGGGCGGAATAATGTGCATAACTGTCATTAAAATTAAATTAATACTTTAAGAATTTAACTCCATACATATCACAGGGAGCACCATAATTACAATGTCATAGTTTGAAATTTAAATGTTACTTTTTTTGCATTACAGGAATGAACTCTGGAAGGAATAATGTGCAGAACTGTCATTAAAACTATATACATTTTTAATTTAATTCCATATTAAAGGAAGCACCTTAAATACTATTACAATGTAACAGTTTAAAATTTAAATGTTACTTTTTTGCAATAAAATAATGAGCATTTTTGCATGACAGCAATTAGCACTGGGAGGAATGTGCATAACTGTCATTATTATTTTTAAATGATTTTTATTTTTTTATCCACTACCACAGTGTAGTAGTTTAAAATTAAAATGTTATGTTTTTGCATTAAAATAATACGATTTGTTTTGCTTTACAGTAATGAGCATTAGGAGGAATGATGTGTATAAATGCCATTAAAATGTAATTAAATTATTAATAACTCCTAATGGTCCTAGAAATATACTTCATTTGATTTTAACTTTCAGCAAAACATTATTCTTTCTCTTCATTTTGGGAAGAAATGTTCCAGACATGCAAACAGTTCAAATCCACACAATTTGCAGTGTTTCACTGGTGGATATATTCAAGGTCTGATCAAAAACTTTGACACCGATCAAAGCATTTTGAGCAGTCTTAACAAAAAAGGCAACAAACTGGGATTCTGAACAGCTGGTTTGTATAATAGTCCATAATTGTGTTGTATTTGGTGCTAAACGCATCTTCCCTGTCTCTTGCGGTCATACAGCTCACAGAGATCCGCTGTGGTCACCAGCGCTCTCGCGTCCTGTAACCTGACTGCTCTTACACGAAATGTCAAATCTTTATGGAGCAGATCATAGCTCTTTTCTCTCAATAGCGAAAGAATACCAAGGGAAATTCCCTGGATCTATTCCCCGTCTCCCATCTCAGTCTGCTTCTGGAATGTGATGGTCCTTCTTCCCTAAATCCTTCCCTCTCATGTCATTTGCATACTACTCTTAATCTTCCCAAATCCCTCTCTCACGAAAGTCAGTCGGGAATTTCTCCAGAAGAGGAGGAAAGGCTGTCTCGACTGATATTTTATGACTGTGAGGGAATTATGCAGGGATTAGAGAGGAAATTGATGAGGAACAGCACTCTGAAATGTCTTTCTCTCGCTCTCACACTCTCTGGAAGCACACCAGTGCTTTGTCTTCATAGATATTTATTACGTGGACTAAGCAATTTATAAACAGTCAATATTTATAAACAGACCCACCTGTGCTTACCTAGTATCATGTAGCCATACTTTCAACCACCGGCATAAGAACCACCAATTTAAATAAGAAGCAGCCAATCACCAACATGTAAAGTGTCTGACCACAGGTTTTAATATGTGACTTTTAGGAGTTGGTTGATCTGAAATAGGAAGATTATGGTTTTATCTTTCAAAAACTGTTTTTTTTTTTTTTTTTTTTTTTTTTAAGATTGCATGTAAAACTACTTTATTTTGCAATAAATACCACATAATTTTTTTTTTTTTTTTTTATCTAATTCAATGATATTTTAAGAGCTTATGTGTCTAAATGCATTCTGAGGTTTTTAAGGATTCATTTATTTACTTCAAATAAAACTGCCTTTAAAAATAACAATGCTACAAACCTTTGCCTAAACTGTAATCCAGCAACAAGTTCTTCCTGGGAAGATTTTACTAAAGCACTTTAGTACTTTTAAACATGTCTTTGTTTCCTGACGGACCAATAAAAACTGCACTTTGACTTCCGGAAAATACATAAAGCTCCAATCATATTGGAACTCATGGATTTGAAACTCTTGCCATATTTGTGCTGCATCAGACAGTCCATGGGTTTGCCGCCTGAGGCTACTAACACTCACCTGGAGAGAGTATTATGTGACACAAAAGGTAAAAAGGACATTCATCACACAGACGGGATGTTTTCCTCTTCTCAGGAAGTTCTCAGACTTAAATTTAAGTTTCCTTGGAGGGTCAAAGGTCAGTCTGCTAACTCGGTCAGGACTTCCATTCCTGTCAACAGATTTAGATATACGAGGAGAGAGATTAGAAGACTCAGAATCAGAAATAAAGTAACTATATTCTAAGCTGGAAAAAGGTTGAAAGTTGACAAAAATATGTGCCAAGAACTCAAAACAGTGAGATGATCACAGCTCTCTCCACTGAGAATAAATCTAGTCCAGCGCTGAACTGAAAGGAAAAGACAACACAGAGAAGTGTGTGTCACAGTGGTCTAGCTGGCATTCTCCGCTCTTCTCTAATCAACACATTTTGCATGTGACCACTGAAAAGCAGCAGGTCATGCTGGCAGCAACGGAGCAGACCAGTGTGTGTGTGTGTGTGTGTGTCATTAAAAACAAACAATTCACACACACACACACATGTATAGATAGATAGATAGATAGATAGATAGCTATATGCCTTTCACAACATCTGAAATACACGTTTCTGGTCATGTTTGTCTTTATAATATGTCATCAAAATGTAATTTAACTTGCTACGCCTTTCCTTTCCAATTGATTTTTTTTTCTTCATTTTAAAAGCATTTTATTCTATCCTATTTCACATAGAGATGTTTCACCATTCAGATAAAATGCAAATGCGGTTTCATTTTGACTAAAATATCACAAGGCCTACAGAACGAACACTGTACTAAAAATCAGTATTTTCGTCTTGTTTTCCTTGCATAAATATGCAAACATGCATAAAACAAGACGCATTCACTTGAGAAGGAAACATCAGGCAAGACATGTGACATTGTTTACAGAACAAATGTATACTAAAAATAATCATAAAATATATGTGCCAGAGGGGTCAGAAAAATACATTTAATTCAAAGAGAAAACAGGTTTATTTGTCTGACCCCACATGCAAATAGTATTTTTTTCTAGTTTTAAGCATAAACCTCATTACAATTCTCTAAAAACAAGACTTACTGTCATTTTTCTTCTCAAGTAAATGCATCAGTTGTTAGAAAACAAGACAAAAATACATTGTAAGAGAATGATATGTATTTCTGATAACATCAAAATACACCAAACCTATCAAATTCTGCCACTACGAAGATTAATTCAAGCTTATTTCCTATTCTGGCTATGAAGAAGCTAGTTTATTTATTTGTGTATGGACTGTTTGGTGTAAGAAAAGTCACATCCTGCAGGACTGAATGTGGACAACATCTGCTCTCTGCCAGCACAAGAAAGCATACTAACAGGTTCACATACACACAAATATTGTCACTCATTTTGGCTGCACTCACTATTTGTAATGAATGCACCTGCTGTTCATCACATTTATAGATTATGCATATGTTTATCAAATTAATTTTTTAAAAAACAGAGCAAATCACTCACTCAACCACCTGATCTCTTCTTGTCACGGCACATTCCAGTACGCCTGACTGCTCGACGCTTTAACAGGATTGTACTCTTCTGCAGGAGAGAGCCGCAGGGCTCTGAAGTGACCTGTGGAGAGATGAAATTTGTCATCTTAAAGTTCACTATGTTTCTTCATAATCTTGGTTTTGATTGAGGTCTATACATTTCACTGAAAGGACAAAGATTTAAAGTTATAATCTGAGCCCATTTCACTTCAAAATATATATTTTAATACAACTTAGGCCTATAGCTCTAAATAAACTGATTAAAACCTTAACTAATTCTGTACATTGCTATAATTAATAAAATAAATATTACATTTTTATTTAAACTGAAATAATAGTTGCTCTAAAAAATCTACAAAATCTAGTAAAAAAAAAATTGTTGGGCAAATATAATCTGAACAACTAGTCCATTTTGGATACTTTTTTTTTTTTTTTTTTTTGAGGTATGCATATGATTCAAGTGATTTATAGACCTACACACCGCTACCAGCAAAGAAATAAAAATAATGAATTACTCTTTCCGGAAATGCATCTGCATATTCATGACACACCTTTACTAGAAGCTTATTTGCATGAACATGCTGGGTATATCTGAGAGAATTATTACATCATTGAGATGATCTCATGCTTCTGTCAGAAGGCTGATGAATGTGAGCATCTGATAAATACAGCGCAATATACTCACTGTACAGGTGTATGAGTCCCAAATGCAGTATTTCAAGTCAGTATGAAATAACTGGTTGACCAAAAAAAAAAAAAACAGCATCTGTAATCTATAAAACTAGACTGCACAGAAGAGAATACAACAGACATATACATAAATTGTATTGCTTTTGAGCAAGAGTGGATTCTAACGTAAATGCCTTTGATTGGCTAGACTGCCAAATAGAAACCTTTGACGCTCTGTGAGAGTGCGAAGATCAGGGAGCAGAGCTGCTGTCTGCAGTTCTTCATCATCCAAACTGTAGACTGAAAACACAGGTTCATATATACAAACTTGTGAACATCGCATATTTGATGAAGTCGGAACAGTGTATATTATAATACATTTCTGTGTCAGGTTGGACAAATGTGGAATCACTGAGAAAAGCTGCACTGCTCTTGCTTCATCTCTCAACTTAAAGACTTCCAGTGTGAAATGATCTGGATCTGAGCATTAATGATCTACAAGACTCATGAGTGAGGCAGCTCTGTGTTGGACTGCAAAGTCCACACTGTAAACTAGAGAAGCTCAGGTAAAAGTCTGGAAAACTATTACTTGTTAATCTGAAAAATATGCAAAATTGGATCCCAAATCATTCAAATTTGATTAAGACACTGTTTTTTTTTTTTTTTTTTTTTTTTTTTTTTTTACATACATAAGCCACCATAAAAATACATAAGGTGCATAAATTGTGATATATTGGGAAAATTAAAGTACTCATTTACGTTTGTAACTTGTCAGGTTGAGAACAAATTTTTGGACCATAAGAAACAACACTTGTCTTGGATGCCCAAAATAACTACATGGCATTGCAAATGTGATTGCTGAGTGACTTCTTTAAAGGGACTTTAACTAAAATTCTTGACTCAAATATGGCTTAAAATAAATTTTGCATCATAACAATCATGGCAAAATGGTATTGCTATTGTGCACTTCATTGGTTCATCTGGTGTGAAATATTAAGATTAAAGGCATATAGTAGTATTTTTTGGGGGGGGGGGGGGGGGGCAATGTGTTGAGTGCAGAAGGGAATAAGGTCAGACTGTTTCAAACATATAAGCAGAAAACAATTCAAAGTATATACCTGTGTACTGAACATCAAGAATGTTACTTAAAACTGAATATCCTTCAAAAATCTTATATCACTAACATAAAATCCAGAGATTCTGGTTCCAGACCCACCTGGTGCTTTCCAAACAAGAACTTGTTATTTCCTCAGTGGTTGAGGAGATCCCCCCCTTTTCATGTAAAGTGCTTTGAGTACCCCTATAAATGTAACAAATGATTATTATTATTATTAAACTGTTAAAAGAGCTGTGAACCTTTTCTCAAAGACAAAACCAGCTAATCTAATAAAAACACTGAAAATTCAATATGTATAAGGCAGTTAGTGAACATATTGTGGGCGGTCTGTGACGTCTGGGGCAGACACTAATCCATCAACTTCCTTGATGCCACAACTCGCTCACAACAGCACTGAGGAATAAACATCACCCTGCTGCAGGTAACCTGTGAGAAACAGAAATCTTCATTCTGGTAAGTACTACTTCTGCACAGACCGAGAAAAGCATTTGATGAATCACATTAGACAAAAACAACCTGACACTAATAGAAGTTGTGCTTTGGGAAAAGATTTTGCAGAATCTATATGTAATGTTGAACTAACTGTCAAATGTTTATACAAAATATATTTGTATTTGTTTTAATAAACAGTATCTGTATACTTTCATTTTGATGTCATGTAATTAATGCTTTACAATACTTTTTAAAAGCAGTTGCCCTTTTTTACACTTTACTGCATAACACTTCTGTACCAAACCAGTAAAACCAGATCTTAAGAGAGTTTGCATACTTAGTCATGTTTATCTTCCTCATTTGCAGCATGACATGTTCAGAAGAACAAAAGGTTCTTTTTCCCTCATTTACACTGGAAAAACAAATGTATAAAATAAATAAAGAAATCACTATGTCGACAATAAACGCTGAAGACAACAGGGACTCCTGCACATCTTTCAATGGACTGAATGAGTAAGAAAATATATATTTTATTTATTTGCACAATAAAATGAATCTGTATGTTCATCAAACCTATATTGCTAAGTGAAACAATTACTTTCTAATATTTAAAGTCACATTACAACAGATTACATCAGTCCTACCTCAACCTAGCTTGAGTGGTGGATTGATGTCAATATCAGTTTGTTTAAAAAATAAGATAACTTATCAAGGATAAATTGTACTATTGTGCTATATATGCACTAACATTGCTGTTATTACATTTTGAACTGTAGTTTTAAACATAACTTTATATTTTTAATGTTGCATCTGACAGTTTTGATCAGGAGGGATCAGATTCACCTGCGACCAGTGTTTTGTCTTTAAAGAGTGACCGATCAATGCAAATGCCAATTCACTTTACAGATAAAACACATCTTCCAGATCTAAGGTATTTTCTTTTACATCATTTTAAGCTTAATAAACAAATAAATGAATAATTATAGGATTGCAATAACTGTAAACCAATCAATGAAAATGTTTGTGATTTTAACATTAATCTTAATTTACATTATATAGCATGACATATTGTTTCCTCTCATAGTTTGGTGGACAGATCAGACTCTTCTGGTCCTAGTGTTTTGTCCATGAAGAGCGACCGATCAATGCAAATGCCAATTCATTTGAAAAATGGATCAATGGAAAAAAGGTAATGATGATTGCTCTTTTGAGATGAAGGTAGATAGAACAGTGGGTCATCAGGGCAGTAACACACTACTACAATAATTAAGATTGAAATTATTTTCTCACCCTTCTCACCAATGGTTTGTTGCCAATCTTTACTAAAATTCCAGACTTCTTCTTTATTAAAATCTACAAATGGTTACTTTCGCTGTCAGTTTTCAGCAGGAGAGATCAGACTCATCTGCCCTAAGTGTTTTGTCTATGAAGAGTGACCGATCAATGCAAATGCCAATTCATCTGAAAAATGGATCAGAGGGAAAAAGGTAATGATAATAACTCACATAAGCTAAATGCAGTCAGTCAGAACTGACCAGCTGTGATAGCAAACACATTCATAAGGAGGATGCAGGTGCAGATCATCCTCCCCTCAATGGTTTTTTGTTAACCTCCTCTGAAACACTATATGTTCTACTTATTATATATTCTACTTTCGCCATCAGTCTTCAGAAGGAGAGATCAGACTCATCTGCCCCAAGTGTTTTGTCTATGAAGAGTGATCGATCGATGCAAATGCCAATTCATCTGAATGGATCACCTCCACTGACACTAAGGTAACATTCTGTTATAAGAACTCATTTATTGTCTTCAACCAAGTGAATGGTAAATTGCACACACAAAACATTTTACAATTCTCAGACAAATGCAAAAGTCTTAATTCTCAGAGGTTTTACACTGTAGAGATTTTAATGCATATTACAAAATTGTATTTTGTCTATCAGGTATTCACTAACAAAATCATGTCAGGATGCTGTGAAGACTGGCAGCTTTCCTGGAGAATTCATTCATCAGTAGGTTCAGTGCATCAAGATTATTATTTATAGTGTCTGTATTTGTGCATATTTTCTGACACCGACAAACCTATTTTCAACAGACATGATTCAGAAACGCCTGACGTCAAGATTCACAGATTAAAATCAGAAATAAAAAAGAAGCATCTGTACATTTTTGAAGGATTTGCAAAGCAGGGAAACCCAACACTCCTGAATGAGATCTACATAGACCTCTACATCACAGAGGGAGGGAATGGAGAGATCAGTAATGAACATGAAATTGAAAGGATAGAAAAAACTTTGAAGACTGCAGCAGGAGCAACAATACCAATCAAATGCAATGAAATCTTTAGAGCTTTACCTGGACAAGACAAACCCATCAGAACTGTGCTGACAAAAGGAGTCGCTGGCATTGGAAAAACAGTCTCTGTGCAGAAGTTCATCCTGGACTGGGCTGAAGGGAAAGAGAATCAGGATGTCCAGCTCATATTTCCACTTCCTTTCAGAGAGCTCAATCTGATGAAGGACAAAACACTCAGTCTTTCAGACCTTCTTCTCATCTTTTTCCCTGAAACAAAAGAAATGGAAATATCCAGTGACAAATATAAAGTGTTGTTCATCTTTGATGGTCTGGACGAGTGTCGTCTGTCTCTGGATTTTCAGAGCGATGTGAGGTTGTGTGATGTAAGTGAATCAGCATCAGTGGACGTGCTGCTGAAGAACCTCATTGTGGGGAATCTGCTTCCCTCTGCTCTCATCTGGATCACCTCCAGACCAGCAGCAGCTGATCTCGTCCCCTCTGAGTGTGTCCATCGAGTGACAGAGGTACGAGGCTTCAATGATCCACAGAAGGAGGAATACTTCAGGAAGAGAATCAGTGATCAGAGTCTGGCCGATAGGATCATCTCACATCTGAAGTCATCAAGGAGCCTCTTCATCATGTGCCACATCCCAGTCTTCTGCTGGATCTCAGCCACTGTTCTGGAGAAGATGTTGAGTCAAGCAGAGAGTGGAGAGATTCCCAAGACTCTCACTCAGATGTACACACACTTCCTGATGGCACAGATTAACAACAAAGTCATGAAGTACAATGAGAAAAAGGACACAGAGAAAGAGATGATATTCAAATTAGGAAAACTTGCATATGATCATCTGGAAAAAGGCAATGTGATCTTCTATGAGGAAGACCTGAGAGAGTGTGGCATTGATGTGACAGAAGCGTCAGTGTACTCCGGATTGTGCACTCAGATCTTCAGAGAGGAGTTTGGCTTGTATCAGGGGAAAGTCTTCTGTTTTGTTCATCTGACAGTTCAGGAACATCTAGCAGCTCTATATGTGCACCTCTTCTTCCACAATGGCGGCAAAAATGTGCTTGTAGTGGGTGAAGCAAAGGAATCAGATATTAATGTTATACTCAAATGTGCAGCCGATAAAGCTTTAGAAAGTAAGAATGGACATCTTGATCTCTTTCTTCGCTTTCTCATGGGACTTTCAGTGGAGTCAAGTCAGGCTCTCCTAGATAGGTTTCTGATGAAAAGAAAAATATTTTCCCAGGACACAGTGAAAACTATTAATTATCTTAAGGAATTGTTAAAAACATGTTGTCCAGAAAGGAGTATCCTTCTGTTCCACTGTCTAAATGAACTTAATGATCATTCTCTATATGATGAAATCAAAAGGTACATGACCTTGGGAAAAGTTAAAGAAATCCAGTCCCAAGAACTTGGGTTGGCTCTGATGTACATTTTAATGACATCAGATGAGAAGTTTGATGAATTTAAACTATGTAAATATGGTAGATCAGACAGAATTCTTAACTGGCTGCAACCCGTAATCAAGTTGTCTACTAAGGCCTGGTGAGTACTTTTCAGAACTTATTATACAGTATGTGTGAGTGCAGAGAGAGAGAGAGAGAAAAAAAACTCACAAACAAACATTTTGTTGTAATTTGACAATCTTGCTTACTCTTCCAGGTTGCATGACTGTAATATCACAGAAAGTGGCTGTTTAACACTGTCTACGCTTCTTTCATCTCATTCCAATGTGAGAGAGATGGACCTGAGCCACAACAAGCTGCAGGACTCAGGAGTAGAAATACTCAGTGCAGGAGGAAAGAAATCACGCTATGCACCAAAACTGTGTGTTTCTATGGCGTTAAGAGAAATATTACAACATTACATAAAAAATACAGTATTTACATATGAAGACTTTTAATGAAATATTTCTGTCACTTCAGAATGAGGAAATTGTTAGGCATTAAGGAAAATGAAGAAAACAATGTCCATTATGAAGATTTTATGTCTGTCACTGCTGGAATACAGGACACAGAGTGCACACTGCAATCCCTGAAGTAGGTCCTGTTAACATTTTTAAAAAATACTTTAAATTGAGTCCTTATCCAGCAAATTGTGCAACTTGATTTTTTGCTGTTAGATTGAGACTACAAATGTATTACCTCTTCTCTCTGTAGTCTGGAGAACTGCGGAGTAACAGAAGCAGGTTGTGTTCACCTGAGCAAAGCTCTGAGTTTAAACCCTTCTCATCTGAGAGTGCTGGACCTGAGCTGGAATGACATAGCAGACTCTGGAGTGAAACATCTTTGTGCTGCTCTGGTGAAAGTTCACTGTGCACTGGAAACACTGAGGTGAGTTATAACACGAATAGCTTATACAGTTCATTATGAAATAAATTCGTAGTTAATAATGACTAAGGAGGCTTTTAAATGTATTTAACAGGTTAAATAACTGTAACATAACATACACAAGTTGTATAGCATTGGCTAAAGTACTACAAATACCTTCAAACCTGAAAAAGCTTTCTCTAAGTGAGAATAAGCTCCAGGACTCAGGTGTGATGCTCTTCTCTGTTGGACTCCATCATCCTCACTGTAAACTGGAGGCACTCAGGCAAGATGATTCTGAATACTTCTGGTAGAATAAGTAAACAACAAACTGACCATTAAACTATTTTGCTTCATGGTGAAGGGTTTTTGTTTTGTATGGGCTACCTCTGAATGTGCAAAAATATAAATATCATAGACACTGGAAAACAAGCACTGATGTTTACTGTACTCTACCAATATTTTTAGATAAGTGTTCAACAAATATGGTTCTTAAACCATTACTCTCAAACCTAAATATGTCTCCCATTTATGTATAAGTTCTTACCCTAAAGATGTGATTTTTCACCCCCAATAACAGTGAAATACATAATTTGACAAAGTCAATATTGAAAACTAACACAAAGGGAAATTCTGATAAAAGCCATGAGAAAAACATGTGACCATGATGTCAGTAAGATTAAACCATTATTTTTAAAGGCATAATTTTTTTAAGCATGATCCTCATGAAACAAAAAACTAGGCTTTTACCATCATTAATAGTTCCTCGATGATACTAATTTAAAATTAGATTGAGACTACATATGTATTTTCTCTTCTTTGTAGTCTGAAGAACTGTGGAGTAACAGAAGCAGGTTGTGTTTACCTGAGCAAAGCTCTGAGTTCAAACCCTTCTCATCTGAGAGTGCTGGACCTGAGCTGGAACAACATTGGAGACGCTGGAGTGAAACATCTCTGTGCTTCTCTGCTGAAAATTCATGCCGCATTGGAAACACTAAGGTGAGTTATAACACAGTTAGTTTATATAGCTCATTATTAAATACATTTAAGGTTAATGACTGTATAATTACTAACCCTAAAAATATGATTTTTATTTTACCACAGTAACACTGAACTACAGAATTTGACAATGCCAGTATATCTGAGAACTGATTACTGTAAATTATGATTTTCTGTCTCAGGTTGGACAAATGTGAAATCACTGAGAAATGTTGCACTGCTTTAGCTTCAGCTCTCAGCTCAAAGACCTCCAGTCTAACAGAACTGGATCTGAGCATTAATGATCTACAAGACTCAGGGGTGAAGAAGCTCTGTCTCGGACTACAAAGTCCTCACTGTAAACTAGAGAAGCTAAGGTAAAAGTCTGAAGATGTCTGAAATCAAAGATCCAAAACTACTGAAATCAGATGAAGAAATAGCAATAATCACTGATCTAAGTTTATGAATCTACTCTGCTCTCTTCAGGTTGTCCAGGTGTAAAGTTACACATGAAGGTGTGACAGCACTGAATGAAGCTCTGAAATCAAATCCATCCCACCTGAAAGAACTTAATCTCCTTGACAATGGTCTAGAAGAGTCAGATTTAAATGTGCTCTCCACGATATTGGACAAGTCATCATAAAACAGTGATCATTTAGATAACTCTAATAATAAACACTCAAGCTTTTAACATTGTGAGTATTAATCACACATGAGACGGTGAAATCATGATACCAAATCATGATACAATCTAAATTAAAGGGATAGTTCACCAAAAATTTAAATGGTCATAATTTATTCACCCACATGTTGTTGCAAACCTAGATGATTTAGTTTTCTTCTGTTCTTCTGTTGTATTTTTTTTCCTCCATGCTGTGGAAGTCAAAGTCTTCCGGCATGTGTTTGGTTACCAACATTCTTCAAAATATTTCCTTTTGTGTTAAACATACAGGTTTGAAATAATTTGAGGGCAAGTAAACAATGGCAGTATTTTTATTTTTAGGTGAACTATCCCTTTAATATTTTAAAGACTTGTAAAGACAAATCACAATTTTTGGATAGTAGGTTTTTATAAAGGGTTACATACAGTATACTGTATTTAACATAAATGATGTAGGTATATTTTTCTATTTATGAATTTGGTTACAACGTTAACTAATATGATGTTATCTTTTATAAAGAGTTACACATATGTAATATATGTAAATAAATAAATGTAATAAATGTACACATACTGTACATAAACCTTCATTCTTCATGTCTAGAATGTTGATTTAGGAAAACTCACAAGGTTAATGAATCAGGAATAGAGATTTGAATGACATGGGGTCAAGAGAAAATCCAAGACTATAATAAGCAAAAGGAATAAAATCAAATCTAGGAAGAGAAATCCAAATAGATAGAATACGAATAAACCAGACTACAAGACTGACGATTAAACCTGAACCAGGATATAGAGAAACCTGCATAACTGACCCGACTACATTCTCCAATCAGGTTTCGAATGACATGACTGTGACTGATGACATTCATTTTAGGTTGAACTATTGTTTTAAGTATTGAGATGTGCATTAAAAAAAGTTTTAAAAAAAAGAAGAAAGCGGAAAATCATTCAACTAATGGTGGTTCTGCTCATGGACATCTAGTCTACTTGTTAATAAGTGCAAAATACAAAAATTAGAAAATCCGCCAAATCTAGTGATTATATCATCCTCAAAAACTTTGTTACAGGGCAGACTTATGTGCCTGGTGTGCCCTTATTCAGGGAAGTTGTGCAAATCAAGCCAATAAGATTTGCACTTGTTGTATTGAGTAAGTGCTTTTCATTTTTGCGTGCAACAAGCATCAGACGTTTAGTGGGTGTGACAACTGAGGCTGAGACTATAGGCCACTTCCTTAATGCCACAACATGCTCACATACGGAGGAGCAGGTAACCCATGAAAAAGCAAAAAAGAGCACTTTGATTGACTGAGTTATGAGGACCAGCAGGTTGAATTCTGAAAACACAAGGTAAATAACACTACAAAGATAAAGAGAACAGCCTTTGATAGATGGCAGGCAACATAAGACCTCCTGAGTTGGAGCTAAAATACACCTGACACTCATTTATACTGTAAACTTGCAGATATCTCTATCAAAATGAGATAACTGGTAACTGATAATTTTATTGCATTTTACAACATGCAACTCCCAATTTCACAGAACTCAATATCAAACTCTCATCTGAGAGAGTTGTATTTGGGCAACAACAGACCTGAAGATCAGGGAGTAAAGCTGACGTCTGCTGTTCTTCATCATTAAACTGTAGATTGAAAACACTGAGGTAAGATATAGAAATATAGTTTTTGGTAAAGTTGTAAACTAACCACTTTGGCTTCAGCTCTCAGCTCAAAGACCTCCAGTCCGACAGATCTGGATCTGAGTATTAATGATCTAAAAGACCAAATCATATTTCTACATTTAATACCATTATTTGTTAAATGTTCCACTTTATGAAAATCCACTCTGTTCTCTTTAGGTTGTCCAACTGTAACATAACACATGAAAGTGTGGCGGCACTGACTGAAGCTCTGAAATCAAACCCATCCCACCTTAAAGAACTTGATCTCCTTGAGAATGATCTGGAAGAGTCAGACTTGAAAGTACTCTCCATACCGGACAAATCATTGCAAAATTGAAGAAGTACCGCTAAAACAAATGTTTTAAGTAACCCTTTAAAAAAAAAGAAATGTATTAATATTAATGTCATTGCAAGCTGTACTTACAGTGTGAAGAGTAACATCATGAACTTATGGAAAGGATTTCACGTTTGTTTGCACTAATGTAGAGATATATGGATGTTGGATAATGTAGATAATATAGAACGACTGCAAACAATTTCTTCGAAATTTTATTTTATGAACTAGATACAAAAGATCATAAATAAAGCTCATAAGTTAGGTGCACCTAAAGGTGGAAATACAGAAACTGTGAAATTAAAAGACTCCTCAACCTGTTACCGAACCTTCTTAAATGTACTGCTGTTTTACAATGTTAAGTTTACTGCCAACATTAATATTATGCGCGCTTTATAATTAAATACATTGGTTAACACACAGAAAGAAAAAAGGAGGAAGATGAGGGACCTCAGAAGATGTGCACAGAAACGTCTGCTGGTATTATGTACATCATGGAGAAAAACAATTAAAAACTATGTACATACAAAATCCTAGATTATGTACAGTGAAAAAAAAGTTTCAAAAAATATATCTGTGACTATGAAATTCTCGCAATGATTCATTTCAGCAGTTTCAAACATTTTCTCAAATTATACACGGATTTAGCTGATTGCGAAGGATTTATTTAGACGTGGAAATAAATGAAACTGAAAGAAGAGAAAGTAGGAAAGACCATCAAACTTTTACTTTGCTACTTAAAAATGCAAAGATTGGATACAAGGAACATGAGTAACTTGAGACTAAATCTGATCTGGATCTATCTCCTCATTCTTTGTTTTTTATTTATTTTTTATTTTTTTTCAACAAATAAAGCAATATAATTTTCCATTCAGCAATGCCTCTAAAACTCCCATCTGGCCTTCATAAAACAAACACACACCATCCAAAAGGTCTGTTAGTTTCTTTTGCAAAGGCTCAAAATCATCTCCCAAAGCAAAAGATCCGTTTGAATATAATGTTCAAATCTGATCCGCAGGGAACAATTCCTTCCTGCTGAAGATGAGCGGCCATCCTGAAAAGATCCTGAGGTGAAAAGCATCGTAGTCTGTTTGCACTTAGTTGAAACGGTTCTTTCCACTTACAGAAGGAGGACACTTCTCAAACTTTCTCCTGTCAAAAAACACTGCCTCGCCGCCTAGAACAACAGGGCCAGAAACATCTCATCCAGAGAGACGCATTAAGTCATTTTAATTGTCGGCAAAATGCCAGTTTAAAATCCGTAGACTTGAAGAAAATTCCTTATAGAAGCACAAAGCGGCCCAGAAAAGTGCAGTTTAGCTCATTCATTCTGATCTTCATACCGTTCACATTAATTAAAGTGCAAGAGTGATGTGAAATATTCCGTCCCTCTTGTAATCCATGTTAACCAACATGATGCATTGTTTTTTTTTTTCCTCGTCACAGATCAGACGGGAACCTTTGTGTCTTGTCTGTGATGCATTCCAGACAATAACTCCTGCACGCTGCTCAGGATCTTCCTCTGATGTGCACAGCATAAGATTCCCATCTTGGCCAGATCCCTGTAAAAGAGGGAGTTTTGGGAAGCTAAAGTCATCTTCAAGCTCATCAGGATGTGTAACTGAGTGTGTTGTGTGTTAAAGTGATGCTCACTCGTGACTCATGGGTAAGACGCTCTCTAAGCTGCAGAATCCTGCTGTGCTGAAGTTTTCTCTGTATTGCTCAAGTCCAATGATTTTCAGCCAGTCGTCCACAGAACCCAAAGAGGGGGCGGAGCCTTCAGAGGGGGCGTGGTGAAGTGTGGAAGGGTGGGGCCTGAAGATGACAACATCAGAGAATACATTTTAATCCTGAAAAAAAATTAACTTGTCAGAATTGTATGTGTACTATGTGTATGTGTGTGTGTCAAAAAGCATATTGAAACATACACAACAGTAAAAAAGTTTGGGGTCTGTATGATATTTCATGTTTTTGAACATGCTCACCAAGGCTGCATTTATTTAATGATTTAAAATATTAAATATTATTACAATATAAAGTAACTAGTTTCCATGTAATATATTTTAAAATGTAATTTATTCCTGTGATCAAAGCTGAATTTTCAGCATCATTACTGCAGTCTTCAGTGTCACATGATCCTTCAGAAATCATTCTAATATGCTGATTTGCTGTTTAGAAACATTTCTTATTATTTTAATACTGTTAAAATAACCGTTATGCTGTTTAGTAATTTTTGTGGAAACCATGATACATTTTTAAATTTTAAATGAATTTTTTATTAATTAAAGAACAGCATTTATTTGAAATGCAAATCTTTTCTTATATTATAAATGTCTTTGCTGTCACAATTGATCAATTTAATGCATCCTTGCTGAATAAAATTAGTAATTTCTTAAAAAAAAAAAAAATCAACTAAAATGCATTCTGGAAAAAACTGGAACACAATGGCAGATGAAATAAGCATTCTGAAATTTAGCAAAATTTACTGTTACAGATTACAGCAGTTAGAAGCTGCTTTCTGTCAAAAATAAATTTCTGCAAATTGCCCCAGAAGCAATTTACAGAATACATGTTAAGGGAACTGAGGGAACACTTTTTTTTTAATTAGCATTGACAAATCCCACACACATATTTTAGAACTTACCAAAATATTCCCAAAACTAGCAATAAAAATGTGAATGGAAATCTCTGTGTGAGTATCTGCAGGTGTGCATGCTCACCTGCTGGCGTCTCCTGCCGTCCTCTTGAGCGTGGCAGGATTGCGTATGAGTTTGTCCAGCATGTTGACGATCTGGCTGAACTTGGGTCTGTCCGCTCGTTCCCTCATCCAGCACTCCAGCATGAGCTGATGCAGAGCCAGCGGACACTCCATGGGCGGCGGCAACCGGTAGCCTTCCTCTATTGCCTTTATCACCTAGGAAACAGGGGAGAGGAAATGAACGGCTGATCTTGCTGAACTACGGCATTCAGTCCGTTTGTATAACTTGGCATGGCACACAATAGCACGATAAAGCCGAGTATTAAAACTTTGCATGCATTTCTGGAAAGCGTACCATGGGAACGCCAGCGCTGAAGGCATGACGAGCACACGTAATTAATTAGATTTGTGGTACAGTGCCACTTACATCCTGGTTGCTCATGTCCCAGTATGGTCGTTCACCATATGACATCACTTCCCACATGACGATGCTGTAACTCCACACGTCACTGGCTGAGGTGAACTTCCTGTATGTGATGGCTTCTGGAGCCGTCCAGCGGATTGGAATCTTCCCTCCCTGTGATTGACAGGTTCATGTTATTGACAATAATAACATCTCTAATTCTAAACAGCATTATAGAACAGGACTAATCTGAATAAGTGACATTCATAGAACTCTGATATTCCATATGAGAGTATCGGAACCAGTGCTAGTGTTGTGAAATTCTGATAATAATTCATTCAAATTTAAATATATTTATTTATTTAAATTTGTATAATTATTAAATAAATGTTAACTGCAATAAAAAAGTCAAATAAAAATTACAAAAAATTAAATTAAATTTTTTAATAGTTCAAGTACTAAAGTACCAAGTACTACTAAAATTACTAAACCTGAAAATAAACTAAAAGCTTAAATAAAAACAAAACAGAAAAATGAAATAGACCTTCAAAAAACTAATAAAAACAACAAACACATCAAGAATGACTAAAGCTTACACTAAAATGAAAAGAAAAATAAACTAAAAACAAATATTAATAAATGCTTTGATACTAAATAAATGATAAAAAAACAATACTGAAAACATCACTTTTGGTTAATTGTTCCTACATTTATAAACAAAATAACTGGTCATTATATGTCCAAATCTTACTTGATTGTATATTTGATAATATGAAAGTAAAATTATTTATGAATAAATGTAAAAACGTAAACACACTCTTACCCTGGTAGTATACGCTCCTTCTGGCTCGTCTTCAAGCACTCTGGACATCCCAAAATCAGACACTTTGCACACCAGGTTGCTGTTCACTAGGATGTTGCGTGCTGCCAGATCCCTGTGAACGTAACTCATGTCAGATAGATATTTCATTCCAGATGCGATTCCTCTCAGGATGCCCACCAGCTGAATAACTGTGAAGCGGCCGTCATTCTTCTGAAAGAGAAAGAACACATCAGACCTGAATAACGACACCCTGACAAGAATCAAAGCTGATCTAGTCGTGATTGCTTTCGTAAATCATTTAGGATGGAGAAAAACTCCTGTTTAGCTTTAACTCTGTCCTTAATCAAGAACAATGTCATGCATCAGTTTTTTTCACACTGAAAAGTAAATGCTGTAAATGACAAAATGTAAATTAGATCAGTTGCTTGTCCAAAGGGACAGATTTTTACTAGTTAGCATAGGTTAGTTAAAGATGTAAATACACTGTTCTGCAGCCAAAAAGCATTATTTTACATTGATGCCTATTCAAAAGTAGTAGTGAATTTTAGTGTAATTTTGTGTATTATGACACTTTCCAGAATTTTTGGAAACTTTCAGAAACTTTTAGAAAGAAACAACTTTATTGGCATGACTTTGAGTGATACAATATTTACAAAGCCAGGAATATAGCAAAATAGGCTATATGATTATTTTTACATGACAATGTAACAAATGATAACATTTGTTTTATATATATTTATATAGTAGGGATGCACCGATATGATTTTTGGTGGCGATGCCGATACCGATTTTAACAACCACTTATAGACCCATACCGGTACCGATATTTTCACTTCCTCTCTTATTTGAAATTGCGGCATGAAAATAGATAGTATTTTGATCATGTTTTAAATCACCAAAGTTCAAAAACACCTGCATTAGGTTATACTAGCAGTTTTATTGCTGCATCATCAAATAATTTCTAATGAACATAGATTGGATCCATTTAACATTCAGCAGGCCTACATAAATACAACAGAACAAAGATACATATTATATAAACAGCGCTTTTTTAGGTAGGTTTAACAGTTTTCAGGTACAGAAATATAGTAATCAAATGTAAAATAACACTTCACTGTATAAATTAAATACATAGTAATCCTTCTTTATTGTAACAGACTTTATGATTAATCTTCTAATCTGTTTTTGTATACAATATTTTTGGTAAGTTTAAATATCTCTGAGATCTCCTTTACTAAGGCGGGACTCTTATTTTGACGTGTTTTCTAGTCTACGGAGCTATATGGATAATGGAAGCATGCACTTCTTCAGATTTAAAGTTTGTCAGTTTATTAAGCACCCCCCAAAAAAGCATGAGATCTGTATATATTTGTTTACTGTTAGTTGTAATAAGTGTTTTGTGTAATTCGCTGTATGTAGATCATAACGCAACGGAGAGAGAGAGTTTAATGTGCACTTCTGGTGCTTTGTTTTGATTAGCTCTTATTTTGATTTTTTTGGAGTGAAAAAGGATGCAATAAACTTAATAAAACATCAGTAAAGTTTTGGTCATCATTCAGATGAGGTCCGCTACACTTATGAAAGTAACAAAAATTATTTAGTCAAGAATAGTGTGCGATCTTTTGTCTTTTGTTATTTGATTAGCATTAAAGTGCAGACAGCAGCGCTAGGATTATGCAACAGACGTTATACAGCTCAGTGCCTTCACGCAGTTAATTAATAAACCATCGGTTTGTTATATCAGCCTTTTTACTTATATAGCCGATATGCCGATGGTTGTAAATTGAGGAAAAATTGATCGATGCATCCCTTATATATAGATGTGCATTTATAAAATACTTAGTATATGTGTGTGTGTGCGTGCATACATTTCACTACTACTTTGTAAATTTCTGTCAGTGGATATTTGTTTATATGGATGTTTTACTATCTGAAATTCACAAATGAATGTAGAATTTAAAATACAGTTTTTTTTATGTAGAACGACACTGTTGAGATACTCAAACACAATCTTACTCTGAGAAACATGTCCAGTGAGCCGTTCTCCATGTACTCTGTAATAATCATAACTGGTTTGCCTGCAATCACAAATAGAGACAAAAAGAAAACAATTACATTTCTGTAAGTTTCTGTACGAAAATACAACAAATCAAGTCTGAACGACAATGGAGTTTTTTATTATAACACTTCCTATGTTACTCCTGCCTAAGGACAAATCACTTTGAATATGGCTGTCTATTAATTGAATACATGTAAATCTATTTAACAAGCAGTGAAACTTTCCCACTGACAGTGTTTGAATGCCAGAGATGCACAGGGCATATGCCACACCGTTTACTGAAACTTCTTGTGTATTGCACAAAAGTCAATGTCAGCCAGATGTAAACACTGAGCACAGAACATGAATATTAGTTTTTCAAAGAGAATCAACGCACACAGTCACAGGCCGGCTGACTGACACTTAGCCAATGCTCCTTTCCGTCAGAGGAAGTGCGGTAAATAAAGCTCGACCAGACACACTGTCGGCCATCTTTGTTGGGCTGGCCTTTCTGATGACCTTGAGGCGAGTTTGACTGACAGCTCCTCCAGAGGGCCTGAGGAGCAGGTGACCTCTGACCCCGCCCCCTCACTGTCGGAGTTTCCCAGCCCCGCCCCTATCCTCCCACTCTATTACAATGCTAATGAAGCATTTACTGACTTCGTGTGTACGGCTGTGCTGACATGTATGTGTACGTTTGACAATGAACTCTGCGAGGGTTATAATCTCCATCAAAACAAAACACAATACACTATTTATAATAATAAAAAAAAACAGTAAAAAAAATAAATATATATATATATAGCATTTATAATACAACTACTACTTTTAAGTCATAAAAAGTCAAATAATCACAAAGAAATGCTGTTGAATAATTGATGAGAGACACAGAGGGGCCCCGGTATCCCACACCACCTTATTTACATATTTAGATTCACTTCATACTCATTTACATTATGCAAATGAAGCATTCAACTCCATTAGCTCTGCTGTAACACAAAGCAGACTTAAGATGGCTTTATAGTTTCATGGGGAGCTAAAATTAAATTTCATGAGCCAAAATTAAATTAAATTAAACATTGACAGTGCTGGCTGATATCCAACTGTTAGAAATGTCTCCCACTATTTTAATTTACTAAGGAATTATAAATCAATGTTTTGATGTCACCTGCTGCTCAAAACTTTGTTTCTTTTAGCATTTACAGCATACTTTATTTTAATAACATACATATAAAAACAAATATATAATTAACAATTTTATTAAAAAAACTAATATACTAATATATTACTAATATATGTGTGTATATACTGTGTGTGTGAGTATGTATGTATATATATATATATATATATATATATATATATATATAAAACAAATATATTACTATTTTAATGAAATTATAAATATATAAAATTATTCAAAAATAAATTAAAATAAAAACTTATAGAGACATATCTATATATTACATACACATATAATAAAATAATAAATATTGTACCAAACTTTACATAAATTAATATATTTAAATGTTATAAATTATATATTGATACATGTTTTATATATATATGTATGTATATATATATATATATATATATATATATATGTGTGTGTGTGTGTGTGTGTGTGTGTATGTAAAATATTATAACAAAATAATAAACTATTAAACTATTATATACTTTACTAGAATATATGTTTATATAATTTTATATATCAATAACATATTTGAAATATAAAATATACACATAATTAAATATGACAACAAATAACAGTTCATAATTTAATATATATAAAATGTATAAACATATATATATATTATAAGTTATATATATTTGAAATACTAAATATATATATAACTAAATATAAAAAGTACATTTAAAAAAATCAATTAAAAATCTAAAGTTGTTCTGACTTTTTTAAAAACAATCAGTTTCTCACATTTAAAATTAATTCATTCATTACTCATATTGATAAGTGCAATGGCAGATAGAAAAAGTTAACAGAAAAAAAAGTAGAAGGAAAGCCAAGACAAATAAAAAACATGCTAAATGTGTAGCGTGAGGAGTCTGACTTTCTCTCTCTCTCTCTCTCTCTCTCTCTCTCTCTCTCACACACACACACACACACACACACAGCAGAGGCTGTAGGTTAGAGATATAGGGTGACACTCTAACCCCAAACACATTTAGCTCTGACGACGTGATTGATGAGTCCGCTGTGCTTTTTAGCTCACATTAGCCATCTAGAGCGACCCACTCCATCTGGAGACCACAAGGTTGTGTGTGTGTGTGTGTGTGTGTGCATCACATAGCAGTTTTTGTCAAGACACGTTCAGCAAGCAAACAGACAGATAAGCTGGACATGCATACATAAACACACAACCATTAGCACATCAAAAGAAAAACACATTCTATCAGCAGCCTGTTTCTTTAGGGGGGGGTTGTGCTCACTTAATATCCCAACTTCTGACCAGCATTCTGCTGTCTAATTCACAGAAGCATAAACAGGTTTTTATTAGCATGAAATTTAAGGATTTTGACTCATTGGGGCATTTTATTTGCATAATAGTTAATTTTTTTGAATTTCTGAGAATTCTGATATGATGTACTCAAAACTAATATTTAAGTCGAACCTTTTGAAAACATCCCAAGTTAAAAATGACTGAAGAAGACAAAAAAAAAAGCTCTTGATGTCTTTTAATAATGCATCATATTTTCTGAATGAAAATCAATACTTGTTTCTTACTAATTTTGGGCGCTGATTCCAAAAAGCTGTTTGGCTTGAGCACACTTTCTCAAAAAATATGATGTATTTTGTAGCATTTTTGCTTTTGACAAGCATTTCTAATATGAAGAAATCTTGTATTAACCCTTAATCAGCAGAAAAACTGCTGACATGATTCCCCACAACTTTTTGTTCAGTTCTCAGCCCATTTTCAAATGTATGAACGATCCTGAAGACATGATTTTACGATACTGATTTGATCCTGATTTCTACTTTTCCACTCCTTTGCAGAATGCAAGTTAAATGATACATTTGGAATATTTCATATTTGTAATTAAAACCAAAACATTTGACTGCTTTTATTGTTTTGATAAGTGCATTAAAGCTGATACATATATAAGGAGTCCATTTGCAAAAACAGATAACTCCATTTTTAAAAATGTTCAAAAATCATGTTTTTTTTGTCCTGCATTCCAATTAATATCAATCAAACTGCAGTTGGGTTGTTTTGATTATAATAATAAAAATATACAAAAAAATAAAATAAAATAAAATAAAAATACAGCTAACTAAAAAAAAAAAAGTTATCTGTTTTTGCAAATAAAATCTTCATATATATTTGAAAAATCTTCATTCTTATTCTGTGAATATATATAATTCTGTGAATATATATAAATATATATTAGGCAAAGGCATATATATAGGCATATATAATAATATATAATAATATTAGGTTGCCTTTGCAAATTAGATTTTTTTTCAAGATGCAGGGCTTTGTAATATATACATTAGTTTTACTATAAATATAATAAACTCTTTCATATTTAAACATTTTTTTAAAATTCACACACACACACACACACACACACACACACACACACATATATATTGTATATATCTGATTGCAGGACACAAATAAAAATTGTGATGTCAAATTGTGATGAAAATTATGATGTCATCTTTGACTTACATTTGGTGACCACCCCTTCCAGGTGTATGATATTAGGATGGTCAAACTGGCCAATCACACTGGCCTCGCTCAGGAAGTCCAGCCTCTGCTGCTCGGTAAACCCCGCCTTCAGCGTCTTGATGGCCACACAGATCTCTCGCTTTCCAGGAAGCTTCAGACGGCCGCTGCACACCTCGCCAAACTCACCTACAGAGACAGGAAGTGACTTTCACATGTATCTATCGTCAATAAATGACATCCTGAAGACATAAAAAGGCTGTTGACGTACCAATGCCGATCACCTTCTCGATCTTGATGCAGGAAGTATTGACCTCCTTAGCGAACTCCCTGATGGCCTGGTTGGGGTCTTCGTAGGTGAAAGGGTCCACATATATCCGCACCCCTGCCAGCACATTAACAGAAGGTTTGAGAATGGAAAAGTTAAATATTTCATTCCAGCTGAGGAGCAATGAAGGTGTTTTCTTACCTGGCTGCAGGTTTTTCTCCTCTGCCTGTTTAGTTTTGCTGTATTTGCTCCTCCTGAAATTAAAACATTCACAAATTTTCAGCATTTATACTTTTATTTATCTATCACAGTAGTATTTTACAATTGTGTATACACTATAATAGTACTTTTCAAAACTTTTAACCGCTTTTGTTATTTTAATAAGTGCATTAAAGCTGACACATATAAGTTAAATTCTTCATTCTTATTTTGTTAAAAAAAACTGTGCATGATGAAAAGTATTTATTGATATTTGTGATATTAGGCCTTTTATGCAAATCAGCTGATTTTTATTTAAGATGCATGTACATATATATGAAAAAATCTATTATAAACTCTTTTATATTAAAAAATAAATAAATAAAATTTATTTTTAATTTTTTTTTTAATAAAAAACGTCATTTCACATTTTACACACACACAAGCATAATTTTTTATTATAATCATATTAAATTTTAATTGTTCAGAACTTTATAGTTAAAGTTCTATTATTATATTTTGTTATGTGCTTTTGACAATTTTTATTAGTTTTTGTTTTTAAATATTTCTATTTAGCTTTATTTTGATTGCAGTTTGTATTCATTTTAATGCTTCAACTTTTGTCATCTAAAATGTACGGATATTTCTGTCATCATGGAAAAAACACTGGATGTTCTGTCACCTTTTGGTGATGATGAAGGTAATGATGAGGATGAGGAGGAGAACAACAACACATCCGGCCACCAACAGCAGCAGCACAGCAGAGCTCACGACTCCTCCAACAACAGGAGCTGCGACTGAGAGAGACAATTACATTCTTATTCATGCAGCGTATTTTTAGAGCATATTGTGCATCCCAATTTGTGCACTTATGCACTATCCTATGCTGTTTTGTAGTATAAATAGTGTGAGTAGTTCGCTCACAATGAAAATTCTAAAAGAAAAGGTGCACTTTAAACACCCGGATGATGCATTTAAATAATCGAAAAAACAAAGTGTAAAAGGTTGGACACTTCATGCATTCATGATTTAATTACATAGTGGAGGAGCTATCAGACTCTAAAGTTGAATGACAAAATAACCTTATATAATTCATATACTTAGTACATAGTGCATAAGTGTACATTGTATTGCATTGTTTTTTATATTAGGTATTCTTTATGTTTTTTGAGTATATGAAGCTGATTCTAGATCATTCTGAACTCTACACTCACCGGTGTTGGTGCTGAACTCAAATGGGGCGCTGAACTCTCCGTATCCTGCGGCAGTGCGAGCGCGCACGTGAAACACGTAGGAGGTCAGCGGAGTCAGGTCTGTAATATCAGTGCTACGAGACGTCGTCTTTACGATGCGATAACTCCTCTCGTTCTGATCCTGAGATTCATAAATAAAGAGAGAGACAGAGAACAGAAGATAAGAGGAAGGTAAGAAGTCAAAGGGCACATTAGGGGGCTATTTTAACTCTAATAAAAACCTCACTTCCTGTTTATCCAGACAGCGAATGTCCACAAGGATTGCTGTAGCGAGTAGATTCACTGTGTTTGAACAATAGCTTCTTAAAGGTACAGTGCACACAAAATTGTATGCCTTTCAAATAAGACAAAAAAAACAAGAAGATTCACCTTCTCGTAGTATTTGACCTCATACTCCAGTATGACGCCGTTGGGTTTCTCGGGTTTGTCCCAGAACAGAGAGAGTGTGTGGCGCGTGATGTCCTTACTCTGAACCATCATGACCGTGGAGGGAGCTGAGGACAGACAGAAAGAGTTAATATATTTATAAAAGGTTTATGCTTTCTAAATTGTACTTTTGTCAGGTTTTCCTGACACACCTGTTTTTGTTTTATCACATCACAGACAAACACAGAGGGAAAGGATAAACCCGGAGGACAAGCAGAGCTTTTTCTTCTTCTAAACTGTGGATTTGGAGTTAAGACCGCTATTGTCTGTTTGTTTTTTGTCCCCCGAAGCTGTTTTTGTTTAGGGTGAGAAAGTCAAACAGACTCAGAATCAGACACTGCATCTGCATCGGCTTCTCCGCTTTTCCAAAGACACATAGCACAGAGTCGAAAACACAATAAACAAAAAAGACAAAAACAGCAAAAGAAGGTAAAAACGGATCTGGAAGATGGCAAAGATCTTTATGGATTAGCTTCCTCTACCAAACAGAACAACTCTACATATCAAAACTTCAGAAAGCGCCGCATATTTCCACAGAATTCAAACATTGTTTTTGGCAAAGTCTTACACATTGTCTTTTGTATTTTGGCTAATTAGTTAAATAATCACTATTACAATTGCTCATACTTGACATTGGACAAACGTCAAATTCTAAGGCCACAGTGTTTCAGAAAACATAGAGTTTTGGCATCATTTTCACATGCTTATGGTGTTTTAGGTGACTGAAAACTGAAAAATCAAAGTGTCAAACAAACAAATAAAAAATATTGTGCACAATACCCTGACAACCACTAACAACAAGCTGACATAATAGCGGTGAGTTTCAAATGGTCACTCATATTTTCTTCAAAAAATGTAAACAAACTTGCATGAGGATGCTTTCAGCTAGCAAAAAAGTTAACTATTAGCTCTATTTAACATATTTTACCATACCTAGTAGGGCTGCACGAGAAAAAAAATAAAAAAACTGATTATAATTTAAAATATGTTACAAAGTTTTGTTTGTAGGGTTGCAAAATTTGGCCAAATATTATGTGATTATATATCAATATGACTATAAAATATTAATATCAAGAAGAAGAACTAAAATATTAATCAATAGCAAGAAATATTACTATTATTTCACTGTAAAAAAAAAGAAAAAAAAAAGAAAAAGTATTTTAATTATCAAAGAAAAATAATAATATAATCAAATAAATTTTATTTTAAAATTAAAGTAAAAAATTACAATATTAATATTAATGTCTGTTTTAATTTCTTCATTTTCAAACATTAAACTATTGAGCTTTTATTTTGACACAAAACTGCAGGAAACCCATAATGTATCTCTTTTGTTGACAACAGGCACTTTATTTAAAAATAATATATTTTTTAAAGAATAACTTTTTCTAATATTTATGGCTGTCTTCATTTCTTAATGTACAAACATTAAATTACTGAGCTTTTATTTGGAAAGAAAACCACATGGAACCCTTAAAGCTGATTCTCATTTCAAGTTTGGGAAGAGGTTGGTGCATGTTGCATTTACAAATGCACATTATAAGAGACCCAAACTAAAAGCAGATGTGGAGCAGAGCAGCTATTGTGAATTGAGCCGCTTTGAGATGCTGAAAACCCTGGATTATGAGCTGCTCATGTGTAAATGAACACAGTGCTTCACTTTGAAACATGCAGTGCATATATTTAATTAAACCACCACCTTTGCAATAAGCCATTTTGCAATTTCAGGTTTTATTTAGATTAACTGTGAAGCAATATTTATATATAGATCAATTCTTCCTCATAATCAGCACAGAAAACATTTACTGTTGGCCTACCTACAAGCATCCCAAATTCAGATGCATAAGCTAGAGTTTCATCTCTGTGCATTAGCGAGTGTGTGTGTGATTCTGTTAAACAATTCGATCCCCCGCCAGCTGTAGCAGCAGCTCGACAGCGGCCCTCTTCTATCTCACAGATCAGTCTTCCTCTGCCAGGCCAGACAGACTAAACGTGATTTAGGGTTGTCCCTCGGGGGACTCTGAGACGACCCCCTCCAGCCAAAAACACAGGGGTCACCGGCCCCCCCTCACCCACCTAACACACTCATCTCTAATGCACATCCATCATGCCGTCTGCTCTGACAGATATGGGCTGTAATGGAGTTGCGGGTGTGTGCGTGTCTGGCTGAGATAACTTAAAGGAAAGATGAGAATCTGCGCTCGTTCATCTTAAACACTCAGGCATGTTAAGATTTTGTAAAACTGATTTAGGAACATCATGTTATATGGTTCATTTAACACCTTTAGTGCATGCTGGGATATGCTGCACTTCACATGTGGCGTTAAGTTTTGCGGCATCCCTGTGAACTGTGACTTCTTATGTGAAAAATGATAATAAATATTACAAACCGAATTCTAAGAATATTCAAAATCCATAAAACGGATATTTATTACTAATGGCTTCTACAAATACAGCTTTGCCATCACTGGGATAAAGGACATTTTAAAATATATTAAAGCAGAAAACATTGAATTAAAGTTTTAAGAATATTTCACAACATAATTTTTTTTACTGTATTTTTCATCAAATAAATGCATCCTTGCTGAGGATAAAGGTCTTCTCATTATTTTATTCTGATTTCTATAAAAAATAAATAAATATATTATATAAATATATATTTAAAAATTATATTAATATATAAATATATTTTACTATATTAAATGCATTATATTTAATATGATATATTTAAAAAAATATATATATTATACTTTTAATTTATATATATATATATATATATATATATATATATATATATATATATATATATATATATAAAATTAAAAGTATAATATATTTAGCTAAAATATATAATTAAATATACAAGTTAAAATATATAATATCTATATATAATGTATGTTTAATAAATGATTTTAATAATATTGTTTTATGTGGTATATAAAAGTTCAAATACTCAGCAGACAAGCATTACGTGGATTTATTGCTCAAATACATATTTGATCAATTAAATTAATAATAATTTATATTGATTAGACTTAAAAACAGGTGTTTTGATAGCAAAGGTTAATTTAAAATAAATGCAAAAATGTATGTTCTTTTTTATTTGCATATTCTTTCAAAAAGTCTCATTATAACGCTGCATCTGTTAGAAAACCATCATCTATAATACATAATAATTGTTTGCTTTTATTATTAGAGGCGTATGCATGATTTTAAAGATAAACGTTGGTGTCTTTTATCATATTTCTGTTCCTAATGATTAATAAAAAGCAACAGTGTGTTACAATTAATTTTTACCATGGTTCAGGAGGTTTTATATGCTCCACAAGCACTGAAACTTTTAAGATGCCTTTATCTGAATTTCAGTTTAACTTTGACAGCATGCGTATATTGTGTTTTGTCTTTGAGTACTAAACATTGTGTCAGCAGCATCTACATTAAGACGTACATGCTAATTATTTTAAATATACACTCATGACCGCCCAGCACATGACTAAGTATGACACATGTATTCAGGTTCTCTGTTCTATAGCCAAAGGCACGTCAATGCATGGTAAAACACCACCCTCCACCCTTCACCCTCAGGCTGATTTACGGGCTTGGCTTGTCACAGAAAGTTCCGGATCTCCAGCTAACGCTCCATTCTGACGGAAACCCAAGACACCATCAAGAGCACAGACCGCGTATCACACATCAGTAATTACACACACACACTGCCATGAATCAAAATAGTGTTTTGACGCGCTACATGTGTGTGACTGTGTTTGTAATGGAGCAGAAAGGTCATACAGAAGTTCTCTGTACGTGATTATGTGAGTGAAATTGAACCTCGTGAAATGTTTTCATTGAGGATTAAGTGAGAAATATAGTACGCTACCAGTCAAAAGTTCAGATTAATTATGACTTTTTTATGATTTTGAAGTCTCCTATGCTCACCAAGGCTGCATTTATTTGATCAAAAATACAGTAAAAACAATAATATGGTGAAATATTATTATCATTTAAATAACTGTTTTCTAATTAAATTTTAAAATATTATTTATTTCTGTGATTAAAGCTGAATTTTAAATTTTTAAATTTTTGTATTTTCAAATCAATCTAATATGCTGATTTGCTGATCAATTATTATCAATTTTTTACAGGTGCTTAATTATCAGTAATGGTTCTTGTTATTAATAATGTTAAAAACATTTTTGCTGCTTAATATTTTTGTGGAAACTGATATTTTTTTCATTTTTTTCATAAGTACCTCATTTATTGGAAATAAAAAAGTATAAACATTATAAACATTTTAAATGTCTTTACTGTAACTTGTGCTCAATTTATTTCATTGCTGAATAAAAATATTAATCTCTTTTTTTAATATTTAAAATTTTAATTTCCTGCTGTTTATGATAATAGGTAATAATAAGAAATGTTTCTTGAGCAGCGAATCAGCATAAAAATGATTTCTGAAGGATCATGTGAGTAACGATGCTGAAAATTCAGTTTCGATCACAGAAATAAATTACATTTTAAAATACATATTACAATAAAACACAGTTATTTTAAATTGTATTAATATTTCACAATATTACAGTTTTTGCTGTATTTTTAACCAAATAAATGCAGCCTTGGTGAGCATATGAGACTTCGTTCACAAGCATTTAAAAACTTTTGACTGTAGCATGCTATATTTCTAATCTAATCCTCCGTGAAAACAGTTAGTGAGGATCAGTTTCACTTGCCTGATTACATGCAAACATGATGCTTGATTCAATTTGAGCATGTTTGGACACACACACACACACACACATACACAGTCTCACCGGCCTGGTTGGTGGTGAGCGTGACGGACACGGCCTGCTCCAGACTGGGGTTGTGTTTGGACACCCCGTTGATGGCCCAGATCTGGAAGGTGTAGTTGGTGTGTGCCTGCAGCTGGTGAACGGACACCCGCGTGGAGCGCAGACTCAGCCGCTGCGGAGAGTATCGCACGTCGTCTCCACACGGCATGCATCTCTGCGTGTCTCGCACACACTGCTTACACACAACGTTGTAGGTGAGATCCTGCCGGCCTCCGGAGGAGAGAGGCGGACTCCATTCCAGCAGCACCGACGTCTCGTTGACATTAGATATCAGATTGTGAGGAGCGGACGGAGGACCTGCGATAAACAGAGAGAAAGAGAGCAAGAACTTTAAGTGCATAACCCTTACAGAAAAACAGCCTGCTAATTCTTAACGGAAAATGTGATTATATCTAAATAACAATGTTGCAATGAGGGGAAATTGAATTACATTTTAATGCTAATATTAATTATTTTTATATTATTATTAATAATATTATCTCCTCATTTTATTATGAATTTTTATGGCCACAAAACAAAAGGCTAAAAAAGCATATATATATGTGTGTGTGTGTGTGTGTATTTTTATATTATATTGTATTATATTATAGATTATAGATAATAGATAACCAATAATATATAATTATAGATTATAGGTTATTATAGATTATTATTATTATTATTATATACATACTATTATAATATATTAAAATAGAAAATAGTTTTTAAAATTTAATAATATTTCAAAATATTACTGTTTTTACTGTATTTTTGATTAAATAAATGCAGACTTGGTGAGCATAAATGACATATATACAACATATATAATACAATAAATATTAGAATAAATATTTACAATACATTACATATAATTTTCTCTCTCTCTCTTTATATAATTTATTGTAAATCAGAATTATTTCAATTGAAATGATTTGATTGAATGAACTACATTTCCACGGTTCTATTTTGTTACTGTTTATTTTGTGTGTGTGTGTGTGTGTGTGTGTGTGTGTGTGTGTGTGTGTGTGTGTGTGTGTGTGTGTGTGTGTGTGTGTGTGTGTGTGTGTGTATTTATGCAAGTACCATTTTGTGTATTCTAAAACTTTCCATCCTCTCTGAACAGTAGGATGAAGGAAGAGAGACAGAAGAAATGAGAGAAAGAACAAGAACAGAAGGAGAAGACAAACAGCGTCTGTTCTACAAAGAGATAGAGCTGGTCATTAGTATGGAAGAGAGAGAGAGAGAGAGAGAGAGAGAGGACAGACAGACAGCTGGTAGAGTGAGACTGATACTGTCTCATTTAAATTCATTTACTTGATGTGACGAACATCTGCTGCGTATAAAGGATGTAAACAGAAATAATCACATGCCCATGCACAACATTCGATTCGAATTTTTGCTTTCAATTAGTTAGTTCTATATATTTAGTTTTTTTTCAGGCAATATACTAGAATACTTTCAAACAGAATACTATTCTGCTCATTTTTCATATTTTTAAGGTATTTTGTAATTAATAAAAATTTTAATCTAGGGAAACAATTAAAATTTATGAAGCTATACTTTTCAAGAGTCAAAAAGGGGAACATATGGCTTATATCCAATACTTCATCGTATTTGATGTGTAAATTTCCTCTTAATTATCAACATGACTAAAACTGATGTCTAGGTGCTAGTTTATACTTTTTTAAAAGTAAAAGGCCTTTTAGTATAATTGCAAAAAAAAAAAAAAGCGACTTTCAGCTCATGTTTCATGCATCTTTTTACGTTGAATCTTTGCTTATTTAAACAAAAGATAACTTTTATATTGATACTAATATTTCAAGATGAACTTTTATTGGACTAAAGCAACTTACCTGATTAACCATACATCATTTTTATTCTAAAATCATGCTAAAATGTGAGTATCAAATATGATCACCAGTTGTTTTTTTTAGGAACGTTTATTTGTTCATCTGTCAGTCATCATTGCATTGCATTTTCAGATGTTGCTCAATGGTTCAATAAACTGTTCCATTTAAATAAAACCAGATTTTTCAGACTATATTTTCATGTCTGGCTTTACAGGGTTAAAATGCTTATTAAATGGAAGCTGTGATATAAAAAATATTCATATACATTTTGAAGTGAAACCTTGAAAAAGTCACTTAAATACCCATGTAAATCACCACCACAGCGTCCAAAAAACATGGTGCACCCCCTTTAAACTGGTGCAATTGTTTATGCTTAACTCACGTGTGCAAGGCATGGCTGCGGGATCCGTCTCCGATCTGTAATATCCTTTGTCACAATCACAGGAAGTAGCTCCTTCTTTCATGGAGTAACTGTGTAGTGGACATTTACGACAGCCACCGTCCGAAGAAAGAGACCTGTAGAAGCCCACCTTACACACTACGAGAGAAGAGAAAGATGCAGGACGCCATTAATTCAGCATAAAACAAGGCGTCGAATATGTTACCCAGATAACAAAATACCTGGGGTATGACTATAAGACATTATTAAACGCCTCAATTATGAAATGATTATAAAGTATATAAGCAGACAAAGAAGGAACATGAAAACCTGCCAGCTTTGCGTTTACAAAATGGTGATGCATTTATGATGGAGAGAGAAGCCAGGAAAGGGAGGTGAAGTCAAGAGACTGCAAGAGACAGACCAGACGATGATGAATGAGGAATTCTGGGAGTTTTCCCAGCATGCACCAGTCACCTTTAATTCTCCCTTCCATACGTCTCAAGAATCTGCCTCGCATATCTGAGTAAAACATGTTTTGACATCATAAATAAAGAATGCACGATGTTTAAATAATCTAGCGTGTCGCGTCCTCCTACTCCACTGTTTTTCATCATCCTTATCACTCATTTACGTGCAAACACAAGCGCGCACGGAAAGCTCTCTCTGTGTTTGGACGTCTGTATGCGTATGGATGAAAACGAGGAGGATGAAAGATGCCTTAGACTCCAGTGCACTACTATAAACTTCTATCAGACTCCAGAGACCAAACAGAAACGATGGGAACATGGGGTTGAGGTTTAGGTGGTTAGTGTGACCCTGTTATCTCCTGCTGGTAGATGTTGCAACTATAACCAATATATGATGGCAAAAAAGCATCTCTGCATTAATAAACCATAATGCAAACAGTTAAATTACTTCCATAAAAGACAAAATAAAGTAACACTTTCAACCACCCTTAACAACTTTAAGTCATTAATGCAAATGTTTTTTTTAAATCCCATTTAACAATAATACATATGATACATATACAGTGAAAGTCATTCATGCATTCTTAACCATGCAAAGCTTGACATATGAAATAACAGTCAGAAATATATATATATATATATATATATATATATATATATATATATATATATATTTTTTTTTTTTTTTTTAATGGATTGGTTTAATAACTTTTAAAAAATATTTGAATATATAGTACAGGTCAAAAGTTTGGAAACATTACTATTTTAATGTTTTTGAAAGAAGTCTCTTCTGCTCATCAAGCCTGCATTTATTTGATCAAAAATACAGAAAAAACAGTAATATTGTGAAATATTATTACAACTTAAAATAATAGTTTTCTATTTGAATATACTTAAAAAAAAAAATTATTCCTGTGATGCAAAGCTGAATTTTCAGCATCATTACTCCAGCCTTCAGTGTCACATGTAACATCCAGTCTATCACATGATCATTTAGAAATCATTCTAATATTCTGATTTATTATGAGTGTTGGAAACAGTTCTGCTGTCTAATATATTTGATGAATAAAAGGTTAAAAAGAACTGCATTTATTCAAAATAAAAAAAAATTCTAATAATATATATTCTAATAATATATTTTCTTTACTATCACTTTTTATCAATTTAACACATCCTTGCTGAATAAAAGTATTGATTTTATTTTTAAAAAAAGAAAGAAAAAAAAAATTACTGACCCCAAATTACTGACCAGTAGTGTATATTGTTATTACAAAATATTTATATTTTAAAAACATAGCTTCTTTTTTTTTTTTTTTACTTTTTATTCATCAAAGTATCCTAAAAAAGTATCACATGTTCTGAAAAAATATTAAGCAGCAGAACTGTTTCCAACTTTGATAATGAATCATCATATTAGAATGATTTCTAAAGGATCATGTGATAATGATCCTAAAAATTCAGCTTTGCATCACAGAAATAAATGATAATTTAAAGTATAATAAATTTAAAAACAATTATTTTAAATTGTAATAATATATCACAATATTACATTTTTTTTCTGTATTTTTGATCAAATAAATGCAGGCTTGATGAGCAGAAGAAACTTCTTTCAAAAACATTAAAAATAGTAATGTTTCCAAACTTTTGACCTGTACTGTATATATATTTTTTTATCTAAATAAAACATTTGCAAAAGTGTTTTTGTTGAGAATCATATTTGATTTTTTTGGCTCAGAGTGAAAATATGGAGGAGGTAAAACACCTTACATTGCCAAGTTATGCTTAGTTTTAGAATGAAATCTGAGCAAAAATATCCAATTTGGTGCAGATGCTGATGAAATTCTGATATTGCCTGTAATGTAAATCAATGAGATCTTTATAACAGTATATCTGACTACTTACATAAAATTACATAAATTCATATAATTTGTCACTCTATATCTCTCAGTAACATATATTGGTAAGATATGCTTAGTTTTATGATCAAAACTCAGTAGTTTCAAAACATATGCAATGCAATAGAGATAAACATAAACATTCCTCAGTAGCCTGATGGTCATATTTGATACTCACATTTGAACACGATTTTCCTAAAAAAAAAATGTCTGGTAATCAAGCTAAGTTGCTTCAGCCAAGTATGTGTTCACTTTGAAATATTGCAATTTAAGTTGTTGTTACAACTACTTAATAAAAATCAGTAAAGGTTTCACAGCTGAAAGACACATGATGCACGAGTTGAAGGTGGATGTTTGTACAACCACACTAAAAGGGGTTTTACTTGCTAAAAAGTCTAAATTATCAATCAGACGACAGAAGGCATGTAGTAGATTGTGTGTTTGTTTTTTTTGCATCAGATATGATACAGTTGGTTTTATAAGGTAAAAAAAAAAAAAAAAAAAAAAAAACAGACACTGGAAGGAAAAATAAACCCCACAAGAAGCACTTTCTCACATTAGGTTCTTAGATGTTCCTCTGCTAATCCTAAAGAAGCGAACAGACCTCCAGACAGATTATCACCAGGGTCCTGGGACTGTAATCTCTGTTTAAGATTGATCCAGAGGTGCTGGAGACACCAGAGGAAGAGGAAAGCCGCTCTCATTCACTCTTTGCACTGGACTTAATCTTCACCGAACTGAAAGAGCTTTTCTGTAAGGACAAAAACCCTCCAGACATCCAAACACTGGCTATATGACATGACCCTCTCAGATAAAGAGACAAAGAAAAGTGTCTTCTGGTTTCCAAAACGCATTCCAGCGCTCCCTGATATCTATACAGGATGAAGAGCAGATATATCAGTCACATTTCTGACCCCTCAAATCAACGTTTTTCCATTAGTGAGACTCTGAGAGACGAATGCATCGGTGGGTGGCCGGATTGCGCCGCAAAATCCTCAAACACACATGCACACACACACACACACCCACACTGACAGGTTGCTCAAGAGCATCTTGTACTTTTATTAAACAACATCTCTAAAGTCTCATTCTGTACGTCTCTGTCTTTTCTCTTCTCTCATTATCTGCTTGAATCTACTCTGATTAAACCTTGTTGTCACTCATTTCTCTTTATGTCATTATGTCATTATTTGCTTTATGACTTTTTCTTAAGGTTGGTATGATTTTTAATGTTTTTGAAATACATCACTTCTGCTTCAAAAGACTGCATTTATTTGATCAAAAATACAGTAAAAACAGCAATATTGTGCAATATTATTGCAATTTAAAATAACTGGTTTCTATTTCAATATAATTTAAAATGAAATTAATTTCTGTGATGCAAAGCTGAATTCTCAGCATCATTACTGCAGTCTTCAGTTTCACATGATCCTTCAGAAATCATTCTAATATGCTGATTTTCTGATCAATTTAGAAAATTTTATTTATAATAATAATAATATGGGCATTTATTATAATTGTCAATGCGGAAAAAAGATGTGCTGCTTCATATTTTTGTGGAAACCGTAATATGTTTAATTTTTCGTAATAGGTTTTTTTGATGTATAGATAGTTCAAAAGAACAACATTTAAAATAGCTAAATTTCGTAACATTTTAAATGTATTTAATGTCACTTTCGATCAATTTAATGCATCCTTGCTGAACAAGAGTATTTATTTATATTAAAAAATGACTTTTTCCCAAACGTTTTCATTAATCTAAGCTGAATAATAGTATTTTTCTCCCCAAAAAAGCATCATAAAGGTAGTCCATGCAACCTGTGCACTATATTCAATGTCTTCAGAAGCCATTCAATACATTTTTGTGGGGAACAAACCAATAATTAAACAAAAGACATTGAGGCATGGAAAAGTGCAATAAATTTTTTTATTTCACAAAGTGTGTGATATAATGACGAGCAGATCATTTTTAGGTGTCTATGCCTTTAAGAATAACAGAAGTCAATGGGAAGTCTCCATTTAGATAGCTAGATAAACGTGTGTGTGTGTGTGTGTGTGTGTGTGTTAATGACAGTTTGCAGAGCACCAGGATTTTTTCAGACAAAAACATCAAGATCAGTTTCCTCTCCTGAGGGCATGGAAGATCTCTCTAACACACACACCCACACACACCCACACACACACACATACACACACACACACACACACACCCACACACACACACACACACACACACACACACACACACACACACACATATACGTGAAAGAAACATCAATTGGCTTCTTGTCTCACGGTCTGGCATCTGTTGTTCTACAGGGTTTAGTCACTAATTAACAATTACCTCTGACCCCCCTCCAAACGCAGGGACGGCTCCATCAGTGTGATTGATGACAAACATGCGGAGGGCGGCGGATCACATTGACTGATGACTCACTCGCTCCACATGTTGACCTTGACCCCACCCTGAGGCCTACAACACTAACCGATTCGTACAAGCCCCGCTTCACCTTAACAAACTCTATTCTCATTCCAGAGGAAGTCGTCCATCTCCCGATGCCTGCCGCAGCGCATCCGACGAGCTCTAGTAATAATATTAACCTGAACAAAAGCAAATCTCATTTAGCTACTGAGTAGATATCGATGGGCATGTTGTGATTCGGATGCTGGTGCTTGTATAGTATCTTAACTACCCAAAGAAAAGAAAAATATAAAATGAGATCTTCTTAATATCTCACTTGTTGCTCCTAGAAGCAATGAGATTAAATAGAGAGCAAATGAAGACCCCAGTGATCTCAGTTTCACATTCATTTTATAACTCTGAACTCCTTCTATATGTCAACTTTTGACTCATGTGTTTCTATTTTTTTTCTTCCGAGGAGAAACATCTGAGATAAAGTTGGTACTTCAGTTACACATAATTAGAAGCTCTATTAAGTTTGCAGAGTTATGCTCTTAACTAGTCTTTTTAAGCAGGTTTAATGACATAGAAATCATCTCTATAAATAATTTTTACACAAAATCTAATGAATGTCTAATTAAAATGAACAGAATATGGCCATTATTTCAGAACAGTATTGTTAACAAACTAAAAGTAAAAAAAAAATGTTAAAAATAACACAAATAGCTGAGGAAATTAAATGCAAATATTAGATGAAAAACTTACAAACTAAATAGAAATATAAAACATTAAAATGACAAATACACATAACAAAATGACTAAAATGTTAATTAAAATAAAAACTGAAAATACAATAATATAATAAATAATATCTATATGATAAATAATAAATGTATATAATATATAATATAAAATAGCACTGTTTTGGAAAAAAATAAAATTTTCAGTGAATCACTGCATTTTGGCCTAAACAAAGTTAATGTATTGTATATGTTTTGGGTGAATTATTACCAAAGTCACCTGAGCTTGACCTCTCCTCAGCAATAACCAACATGAACACATCATTCACTTCTGCGGTTGAATTATTTATGAATATATGTTATGAAACCACAACGTTGTTGGTATTATTCTGTCAAAGCGTGTTGTTTTAATATAACAGATTTGGCAGGTTTTTGAAGGTATTGATGCAAGACTTCCTGAAATGACCTGGACTTCATGCTGCCCTGAACACGTACACCAACTTCCTCCCTTCAGAGGGAGGAATTTCCCCAAATTTACGGTGCGTTTATCGTGTAAAGGATCGCGTACACCCTTTTGGGCTGCAGGGGTCTTTAAAATCCGTACCCAATTTAATAGCAACTACCATGAAAATAAAAGAATGGAGAGATTAGAAAGATAAGTGTGTGTCTGGCAAGGTCTGCAGGTATTGTTATACATGAAAAGTTGCGGCACTATTTTCTAGTACAGGACGTTTTGGCACAGGAGGATATGCAAATGAGTTCCACACACATTTGTCGAGTTCATATAGTGACACACACACTCACACACACACACACACACACTCACACACAGAGTTTCCAGGTGAATCTATAAAAACAACTCTTCATGCAAAACCCTTTCTGACACACACTACAAAAGAAACATCACACACATCACACAAACACAAGTTTACAACATGATGCATCATGGGATGAGTTCACTGATTTGATACTGTGACTTACAGGGTCAGGTTGAAAAAATAAGCGTGTGTATTTTTAGTTCATTAATCTAAACCACCGGAAATGTGGGACGTCAGACTGTCTGGAGCTGCAACACCTTCCATTGTGCATGTGTGTGTGTATTATGGGAAATTGGTGAACAGCAGGGGATTAGATATGTTTCCATTGGTTTGTTGGGAAAACAAATGCACACACATATGGTACAAACACGTACACATGAACATAATGATGTTGTGGCGGTGCAACATGATAAATACGGCAGCACTAACAAGACAAACTCTCTTATTTTGACCTTTAACCTTTGCTACTTTCACTTGACCTTTAGAAATCAGTCACAGACACATGATGGGTTTTCTCAATCAATATTTCTGTGTGTGTGTGTGTGTGTGTGTGTGTGTGTGTGTGTGTGTGTGTGTGTGTGTTTTCTTTGTGGTTGCCCTCAAAGGTAAAAATGATTCATAAATACATTAAAATGTTTCAGTAATGCACGTGCATTAGAGCTGGGCATTGAATTGGAAAGTTTGATTCGTTTGAGTGAATCAGTTCAAAAGAGTTCATTTCAATAAACTATTTCAAATTCGATTTCAATTACTTTTATGCTTCACACCTTAAAAATACTAACCAAAGTTATATATAATTGTGTGTGCATGCATATATATGTTTGTGCATATATACATATACACCAACACACACACATTCAAATATATATGTGCAATATCCATGCTCTTATTACATACTGAAAACTACAAATAGTAAGATCTAATCTAATAACGACTGACTATTTTTCATATAATATTTGTGAGTACTACCATGCTTATTAAGAGTATTACATTGGTACTCTTCCAGTTTCAAATGGTCTTAAAAGAAGAGAGAGGGAGTTCATTAGGTTTTGAAACACACTCACTGTATTGAAGTTTCAGAACGCATTAATTTTTTACACCTCTTTACATCCATCATTCCATCACAAAACTGAGTAAAGACCACCTACACACCTCCTACAGTCTGACGAGCTTAAGATTTCAACTCAAAACCTCGCAATCACAGTCCATTGTTACAGGAGAACGACGGAAACAGAGGGGGAGAAAGAGACAGCGTCTGTCATCACATCAAAGGGATGTTTAAAGAGAACGTGAAGTCACTGATGAGGAAAAGAAATCAAAGACCACCTAAAAACCTCTCTCTTTCTCTAGACATCAGCTCCTTTTCATTCTCTCGTCTTTTCCTGTCTGAGAGGAGGGCGCTGACCTTCCCTGTGTGCTGACAAATCTGTTTTTCTCTGCGATCACCTCCTTTATTCTCGCTGTCTTTCTGTCTTTTGTTGTTCCCCCTTACTCTTACCGCACGTCTATCTCTCTCTCTGTCTTTTTTAACCCCCTCTTGACGGAAAATAAAAGCCGAATTCAAAGGCAGAAGGAAAGTGAGCGCTCGAGAGAAAACAATACAGAAGTTACAATGAGTTTAGACAAAAGTTTCAAGCTTCAAAAAAGGTGTGATGCCATAGAAGAACCATTTTTGGTTCCACAAAGAACCATTCAGTCAAAGGTTCTTTAAAGAACCATCTCTTTCTTAACTTTTTATAATCTGAAGAACCTTCTTTCGCCACAAAGAACCTTTTGTAAAAAAGAAAGGTTCTTCAGATGTTAGCGGTTCTTTATGGAACCATTTCGACAAAAAGGTTCTTCTATGAAGTCGTGAAGCACCTTTATATTTAAAAGTGTATTAATAGTGAATAGAACAAAAGATGCAAAATACATTAGTCTTATGAGCTACTTTAAAACTAATATACTATAATACTATTATAGAATGTTTATAAATAAATAAATAGATTAAGATTAGTGAGTATGTGTGTGTGTGTGTGTGTGTGTGTGTGTGTGTGTGTGTGTGTGTGTGTGTGTGTGTATATATAGAGTATATATATATAGAGAGAGAGTATATAATTTTATAATAATTTTATTATAAATTTGTATTAATTTATTATAATTTTATATAACATTTTTAAAGAATTTTCTGAGTTATCAGATTACAAGAAATTTGAAGGGAATATTTATATGAATTTGAAGAGAAATGTTTGACTTAAAAATTGTATCTCTCACCTTTATTGGTGTATTGGTGCCTTTTGGTGCAGGAGATTGTCGACAGAAAATACATGCCCTAAGTTTGAATGAATTATTCGCCGCCAGGTTTAAATACGGGATCTTAGGAAAAATGCACAGATCTACTGCATGACTTTTAAACACTTGAAATACACATTTCATATGGATGCATTTATGCTGCTTTTTTGTCCTTTAAAGTGTTTAGAAATGTGAAACTTGCTAAATATTTCCTATTTTGAGAAACAATAGGATGAGTTGGTGATTTGTGTGTGAACTGTCCCTTTAAGACGGCTGAATCAGCGCTGAATTTGACTGAAACGAGAGAGAGGGAAATTCAGGTCAGCCGAGGCCACACGTCTCCTGTCGTTGCCTTATAAGACTTCCAGAGAGTCCATTAAGTCTGGTTAATATAAGGGACTGTCAGCGAGCTGCAACATTATATCAATGTTACGGCGGTGCCGTCCCTCGCGCTTCTGTCACGCTCCTTTTAGAGAGGGGAGAGCCGGCGTTGAGAGAGACAGTCGGAGATAAAGAACTGAGGGAACAGAACACCATCCAGACCAGAAACAGCTCTCAACACCTCCGTAATGATGTTCGACTCGCACACACAGGACTCTTTCTGCCTGCGCTTCCTCTGCTGAGGAACCGGGCTGGTCGTCCCGAGCTCTTCAGGCTGAGGTTTAAACTCTGACCTGTTCCTTTTATCCTGCTGTGTGTTTAAACCATTCAGGCGTGTCGGAGAAAACGAGGCCACAGAAAGCTGGAACACGCAACACTGTTCAACACAGACTTCCCCTCAGCTCAAATAAATGGCATGAGGAGAAAAAAGCAGGAAAGTGATGAAGAAAAGGTGAGAGAGATTGATTCCTTCCTCTCCTGTCCTTTCCTTTATTACACACAGGACATTTTATGGCTCGGAGATTGCTTATTCGTAACTCAGGAGATGAGATCAAACAAATGTAAAGGATACAAAAGACAATAGCTAAATTTAATTATGTTATAATACTATTATGGTACTTTTAAAATAAAACAAAATAATATTTATTTAAAAAAATATATATATTTAAAATTAAATAAAATCTCAGTTTGCTCTTTATAGTTTCGTTTTTGAGAAACAACTGATATATTAAAGAGATCAAATTTACAAGCCATCTGTACATCTCTGAGCCAAAAATACTGCATAATGTATCTTTAAAAAATATATTTTATTTTATTATTATTTATCCTTGCAACTTAGGACCATTTAAAAATCTAATATGCAGTCTGCTTTTAAAAAACTCTAAAGGAGGCATATGAGATTAATCAGTAGAAATAAGAAAAAATCTCAATTAGTTCTCCATTTAATATTATTTCTGTTCAGAAAACACAAGATTGTAAAGATCTGTCTATCCTGTGGGTGATCATGCAACAGGCGACTCTAAACCACACAGAACAAACAGCAGCGTCCCCCATCGGGCCCATATAGAGAGCAGGAGCCGCGATCACGGCCCCTTGTTGTCAAGAGGAGCCCAGCTGTCAAGAGTTTTGATGACTTAATAAATTTCTCCTCTCCAGCTGTCAGCCAAGCGTCAGAGATGGATGAAAGAGTCAGTGACCTTTGACCTGCCCCGGACCTCTTCTTCAGCTCCCACCGGTGAACCCCCAAAACTCTCACAGAGCCCAGAGTCTCGACTGCAACGACAGATTCCTTTCAGCACAGCGTCAGCTCAACAATAGCATCGGCTGCATCTCACAGATACTTTCACATGCAACTCCTCAGAAGAAATAAGTAATGCATTACTTTCTTTCCACACTATATCTACCAAGGTAACTTTTCAATGAAATACCATGCATTGATTTTGTATTTATTGTATTTAGCAACATATTTCCTCATAAAATAGTCATGTAGACCTACAGAAATCACAAGCTCTCTAGTTAGACATGGCTATATAATGTGCAAAAAGTCTTGTGTTTCACCATTTGTTTGGGTTAATTTTTAATTAATTGAAAGACCAGTTTTATACTGGTCAGTAAAAACTTTGTCCACTGTGAAACAAAAAAACTATAATTAAACTATAGAATTAAATACAAACAAGTCAAGCAATGCATTTCTTTTTTGAAAAAAGATAGGTAGATAGATAGATAGATAGATAGATAGATAGATAGATAGATAGATAGATAGACAGGCAGATACAATTATTTATTTTAATATTTATAGTGTACATATAATAATATAACTTTAAATTAAAATAAATATATAAAATATATACATAATTTATATTTTATATGAAAATATAACATTTATTATATAAATGTAAAAGTATATTTTATATTTAAGTAACATTTACAATATTATATAAATATTTGTAATAATATTATATTTATTTAAAAATAAAAATGAAAATATAACATTTATTATATAAATGTAAAAGTATATTTTATATTTAAGTAACATTTACAATATTATATAAATATTTTTAATAATATTATATTTATTTAAAAATAAAAATAAAATAAATAAAATTTAATTATATATTATTTTCATACACAAACACACACACACACACACACACACACACACACACACACACATATATATATATATATATATATATATATATATATATATATATATATATATATATATATAATCTAACATAAATGTGTGCATGTCTGTTCAAATGCTCAAAATGTCATGAAAATGTCTCTATGCAAAGTGTTAAAAAAAGAACGTCCACAAAGTGTTGCTATTCATAGTTTTCAATTTTCTGAATAATTAATGCAGACTCAAATACCATCAATATTCATGAAGTCTCCGCTGATAATCTGTCTGTAACATAATTCCCCTTCAGAAACTCACAGAAAATTCAACACACATAAGGAAACCTGAAACAGCCCCAGATGACTGCACTTGAGTCCTGAGCGAGAACGTAACCTTTGATCCGTGACCTCTCGGGGCAAAGGTCAAGAGTGGTGCAGGCTTTCCCTCATCATCGCTATGGAAACCACGCAAAGTGTTTGCAGTGTGTCTTTGCGGCTCTTCTACAAATAGCAGCACATGTCTAGAAACCATTAAGCACAAGAGAAGTCCAACTTTTTCTTTTCTCTGTCAACACTTCTGTGTGATGTGTATTTATTATTGTCACAGGCTCTTATTTGGCTTGATCTACGGCAGAATGAAATGTCAGTTTTAAAGATAATTACATTTTTTTCTCCTCCAACAGATCCATTCATCACACTCGCGGCCCTCTGCCATTTTTAGACTCTTGATAACATGCCTCGACTCATTCCATCTCTCTCTCCCGATCTCTCTCTTTCTCTCTCACACACATCCACAGTGAGTCACATCCTATTATGTGGCATGAAGTCGCCAAAAATCTGTTAATTACAAAGTCCAGAGCCCAACTAGTATGATTATAATGAAGTTATTTTTGTGAGAACGCTCAGCACTCGTGGATTTACTGCCTCTCCTCTTCTCTCTTCTACTCTGTGTTTGTAATCAGCATCTCTTGTTCTCATGGGAGGAGAGACCTCAGTCCTCCTTATTACACAATCACAAATGCTGATAAACCAATCAGAAACACTCTTATTACCACCTGATGACAGACTCGTGCTTGAGAGGAGAAGACAGAGCCATTCAAACATAAATTAAAATTAATAAAAATATTTAAAGAAACTTGTTTTCCACCACTGCATAAAAAAATAAAAAAGATTGCGATTTAGAAAGTTAGAATTTTGAGATATAAACTCGCAAATGAAAGAAAACATCAGAATTGTGAGCCGACTTCTTTTTTCCACAGAACTTGACTTTATGACTCGCAGTTGTAAGTTTGTTTTTCGCAATTGCAAGAAAAATGTCAGAACTGAAGGATACAAATTAGCAATTTTGTCATTATTCGCAATTCACAATTTTGTCATTACTGACACATTTATTTTTGTAAATTAAGTGTAGCCAAACAATGACATTAACTTTTCATAATTGTATCTTTACTGGTGTTGCAACTGCAATTTTGCAATTCTTGTCCAATTTATACCCCAAATGCAAGTTTTACCTAAACTAACTGGTAAGGGTGACGACAAGAAATAATACATTGTGAATATCGATGCTTTGGTCTCTGAGAGTTAAAAAGACTTGAAGGTTAAAAACAAAGACAGTGACAACTTCCTGTGGGTGTGACAAATTCGATTTCAAATTCCAACTCATGAAATGAAGACAAATGTGTCTAAAATGTGGCTAGGATCACTTGTGCTAGTTTCGGTGTAACATTAGAAGTGTCTTACCCTGACATTGCTCATTCCGTTCCTCATATCCAGGATTGCACAGGCAATTCCCAATGGGCACCAGCCACTCTCCATCTGCGCCGCAGTACATTTTGGGAACCTCCTGCTCCTCGGACTGATTCACGCAGGAGCCGCGCACCTCCACCAGTGACGACATGTCCGCTCCGGTTACCGTGTCAGGAAACTGTGCTAGGTTCCTCACGGCTAACGGACACTTCTTGTAAAACACGTGAACGGAAACCAGCGCGATGCAGGCTCCTACGTCCTGGAAGGCCAGATAAAACCCTGCACGGCTCAGAACGCCGACGTCCCGAATCTCAGTGTTCAGCTTCATGATCCGATCACCAATATCCACCTGCGTGAAGCTCTCGTCCGCCGCCACCGTGTCGATCTTGGTAAAGCGGCTCTCGTGAGTGTAGCGCTCGTTATCGGAGTCGGACTCGAGGTAGTAGAGGTTGAACGTCTCTTTGCAGGTGCCGATGACGCCGGGCAGGCTGTTACAGTCACGCAGGGTGAATTTAATCTCGATGTAGATGCGCTGGGCCGCGCCGCGCCGGATCCAGTGAGTCCTGAGCCAGTTGTTCTGATTGGGCTCCATCACGTTACACACCTGGTATGTTCTGATGGGGCTGTTCTTCTCGTCCATGATGCTCACCTCTTCCCACTGCACCAGACAGCACAAACACAATGTTAGAAATGAGGAAAATCAAGACCGTCTCAAGGTCAAATTTAAATCTTTTAAAAATGCAAAAAAAAAAAAAAAAATGACCTACGATCCATAGTTTTTCTGACTAAAATTCTGTACATTCTGTGGTAAACTTCATAAGTTTATTCTGTTAAAATATTTATCTGGCCAATAATCTTGCTTTTTGAAAACCATGTTACCTAAACATGCAAGTGAGAGTTTTTTTTCCCTCCAAATTTGCATTTCTCTTTCCTAACAATATATCAGTTATTTTTAAGATATGTCTTGTAATGTATGATAATTGTGTGATAATTGTGTATCCATTGATATGGCTGTGTACGATTCACGAACAAATGACTCTTTTAAACAGGTTCTTTTTAGTGAATCAGAAAACTTCGCAGGAGTTAATGAACAACTGACTCAAATTAATTTTAATCAGATCACTCACAAAGTCATGACTTTATATTTGTTTATTTATTATTGTTAAATAGCATAAATAAAATGTTTGATTATCCATGCATCAAAGTTCAGTATTAGTCAATCAGTTATGACAGAACTCCCAATGAAAATGTAAATAATCAGATTTGGCTGATTCAGATGATGTGAAATCTTCATCGGAGCATCTCTATTAAAAACTGATGACAGCATAAAGCATGAGGCTCATAAGACCCCCCCAAAAAAAACAGAAAACAACCGATCATTCAACTAAACAAACATGAGGTCATCCAGAGTGAAAACAGAACTGAACCTTGGGAATCTGTAGAGTAAATGTAGATCTAAAACATAACATCTGTTTCCCGCTTACAGGCTTGAGAATACATTTGCCTGAACTAACCTCAGAAAATCACCATTACTCTTCTTCTACTAGCCTCAGATACAATAACAACTCTAAACAGCCATTAATGTTTCACAGCCTACAACACTTCTTGACGTCTGCTAAACCAGCATTACAGCGTCTGATTGGACTCGCTGAGTTTTCATCATCTAATCAGCACTAATGACTTGTACTAAAGCAAATGACCACCATATAAACACGTGCAAATTTAACTGCTGATATCCAAGAGTCTAAACGGGAAATATCACGTATTTACTTACACTAACAGTCAAAAGTTTGGAATATTTCAGATTTAAAAAAAGTTTTTTTTCTCTTTTTTTTGCATTTATTTGAGCAAAAATGCATTAAAATTAGCAATTTTGTGAAATATTATTAAAATTTTAAAAGAACTGTTTTCTATGTGAATATATTTTAAAATGTAATTCATTTCTGTGATGCAGAGCTGAATTTTCAGCATCACTTTTCAGTGTCACATGATCTTTCAGGAATATGATTCACTTCTTTTAAACTGAAATAATATCTGGCAGTATTACACTTTTACTTTATTTTTGTTCAAATAAATGTAGCCTTGTTGAGCATGAGACTGAAAAGCATAAAAAAATCGTAAATTATTCCAAACTTTTGACCGATAGTGCATGTGCATTAACAATTTGCCCTTTGACCTTTAACTACATTTATTCATTTAGCAGACGCTTTTATTAATTTTATTAAATAATAAGTTGTATATTAATAAATTATTAATCTGCGATTTTTAGAAAGCAAAAAAAAAAAAAAAATCTGTTGAAAAACTATTGTGTGTAATAACAGCAGCCACGGTCCCATTAAGATCATGTCTTGAATAATCTCCAGGATTTATTTACCGTGCGCTAAAACTAATTGAGCACTTGTGAGATAATAAGACTGACAGCAATCTGGAGTCCGTCAGGGAGCGTGATTGTCTCCGTTCGGCTCGTCCCTTCATCTGTGTAACTACGGAGGCCCAGAGGAGCAGCGCAGAGATAAGAACCTGGAGCTGCTGATAGCGGGACAAGAGGAGAAAGGAGCTAATTGGCCGTATTAAAGCCTGAATATCCGCCCACGGTCCGTGCCAAAGGGCTGTCCATCACGGAGAAGATCACAGAGGGAGAGGAACTCAGGAGCTCAATGAGACTTGGATCGATGCGAAAGGAAGCCGAGCTGCTCCGGAATGAAAGGGAATTCTGTGTATTTTATTGAATCTCTGATGTGCTAATTTACATGCACCTGATCTGAAGATGTTAAACGGCTAATTGGTGATGAGGGGCTCCGAACAGTGCAGAAGCATACATTACCGTACAGAACCCGCTGACCCCCTCGATCTAAAATCTCACACACACACACACTCAAACAGACCTTTACTCTGCCTCTGGGTTGCCAAGACTCTCCCCCCTACCTCTTTTGAGAGAAAAGGGATAGAGTTTCCTAACAAAGGGCATTTCTGTCTCCCTCAACTATTTAGGAAATCTGACACCCGTCGCTGTAACCTAGCTTTCCAAATTTACATCCCAGAGAAGTGGAGAGGGCAGGCTGATCTCACTTGTATTCGCAGGTATTCATATGTGACATGAACATTTTTGGATGCTGAATCAAACAATATCAACACGCTGACAGCGTCTAAAATGTAAATGCTTTTATATAAGAGATGTAAACAACCTTGAGGCTCTCTGAAGACTGGAACCAAAACTGTGAGGGTACAATGAGGAAAATAAAGGTTCTGAATGTTTTTTTGTTTGTTGTTTTTTTAAATGGTGATCTTATAGAAGAAACATTTTGGGTTCCTGCCAAGGGATGAAAAATAAAAAGGTAACTGCATTGTTTTATCTTACAATTAATTTTTTTTACTCTCAATTCTGAGAAAAAACTCAAAAATCTGAATTTTTTTCCTCACAATTCTGAGGTAAGACTCCCACACTTTTTTTGTTCACTGCAACTTCTCACAATTCTGACTTTTTTCTTGCAATTGCAAGTTTATTTCTCACAATTCCAACTTTTCCTCTTCAGAATTGCAAGTTTGTATCTTTCAATTCTGAGATTAATCTCAAAATTATGATTTTTATCTTCTGAAATCTTACAAATGTGAGGGGGAAAGTCTGAATTGTGAACTATAAACTCAGAATTGAAAAGAAAAAGTCAGAATTGCAAGATAAAAAGTCACAATTACCATTTTTATTTTTATCCTGTGGCAGAAACTCCATGCTTTTTATTTAATACTTCTTTAAAAAAAAGTGTGAAATTAAAAAAAAAAAAAATCAGAACAAGAACTTTTGTGCAATGAAAAAGTTTGATGTCAATAAAGGACCTTGATTTTTAAAAGTGTACCACCAAAGTTTATACTTAAAGACAATAAATGACACTTCTCAGCATAGATGGGTCTAATATAAATAAAGTCACCTGCACTCTTTGTATGGTTGAATTTAATTATCATCAAAGCAGAACAGAATGAAACTGTTACAATGTAGAATTAGTTAAATTTACATCTACGTTAAATTAATTTGATAGTGTTAAACATCTTTAAATCCTCTCATTTATTAGAAATGCAATGCAATTAACCTACGAATGTAATATTATATCGACCTCAGTTGATTTGTAAACATTTGTACATCCTTCAAGGCTTTAGGTTTTAGATGCTTTTAGATGCTGCATCTTTCTAAACGTATGAAATGGTGCTCGAACTATACGTATGAATACTAATGAGTTGGAGTTGGAGAAGAGGGACTCACCCCTCCTTCCGTCGGGCTGGCGACCCATGCCAGATCTCCCTGCACTGATCTGGAATCCAGCAGCGTGACTGAAGGAGAAAAACACAGAGACTTGAGAAGGAGATCACCAGAGCCTGTGCTTCTTACCCACAGTGACAAAACTGATGCTATGATGAAGCTGGAAGCCATGAATCTCTGATAAATAATGACAACAGCTGCAAACGCCGCTGAAAAGTGACAGACAAGTGCACAGGGGTTTGACCAAGCACTGAACTTAGTAGAAAATTATGGCTGATAATTACTACAAATAATAAATTGCAAGGTATTTTATCAAAAGATAATGAAAAGCGTGATGTTGTTTTCTTAAAAGTTAGCCAAACGCTGCTTTACAGTAACGACTGCTTTTAAAAAAAGCCCTCCAGTCTTCACAAGAAAACTTATTCTGACCATAAGGCCAGCAAATCATCTTCAAGTTAATTATAAAGTCATATACAGCCTGTATTATGATGTTTGACATCATATGTAGGCTATTATTTATATATCCAGATAACAAATTATTACTAGACTATTGCCATTCTTTTGCTAAAAAACGCCCTAATCACTTTAAAGTTCATGCTAAAGATTTAAAACATTATAAAAACTAAATAGAGGAAGGATACATAGAATAATTAATAATTATATATCGAAAATGTTAAATGTGAATAATGCATATGAGGCATATCTCTAGTATGTATAGTATTTAAGTCAGTTTTTTACTGCCCTGCTGTTTGCATACATAAATAGTGTGCACTTTATTTATATTTCCAGACATCAGTTGCAACAAAAACTTCTAATGTTACAAAAAAGCCGTAGTGATAAATAATGTACTAAAAGTGATAAATAGGTTTGCGGGAACTGGCGCCCTAAACTTTTCCTCTCTATTCAACCCCCTCTCACCTTCATTCGCCGGAAGATTCCTCGGAGCGGACAGACCTGCACAAATCCCCAGGAAGAGCGAGGCGAGCGCGTAAATAATCCCGGCCATGAGCGCCATTCGTCCCGTTACTGTCTCTCTGTTATATTCCTCGTGCTGCTCCGCGCGACTGATCTGCAGCGCAAGAGACGCGCACTCCGCGAGCTCTGCTGGAGGGGGCGTGGTATCTCTAGTGACGTACCTGTCAATCAAAAACACAGAGGTGGTCGCTTATTTAAAATATTTACTGATCAAAATTGTCACTAGTAGTAGCATTTTTTATTGAGAAAAAGGAGCTTTAAAATGGTGAAGTTTTAATTGGAAAATGAGTTTCAAATATAAGTGTTGGACGCAAACTGAAATTATTTATTATTTAAAAAACATTTAATTATATATAAATATAATTATAAGGATACAATTATATAACAAGATCGTATAATATGATCATATATGATTCAAAATATAATTATAATGATATAATATAATTATAACAGCATTTCATTTTTTATTTCATTCTTCGTTAACAAACAGCGATCATAATTTATGATGAATTACATAAATAGATAGATAGATAGATATTCATATTCATGTATATAATTGCACATATAATTACATACATGTATATATATATATATATATATATATATATATATATATATATATATATATATAATGTTTTTATCATAATGATTATATAATTTGAATCTTCATTTTAAACGTTTAAATTATTTTTTTAAATATATGAAATATCTGTAAAATTATATTATTATAAAGAAAAATATTTACGTTTAAAGTTTTTTGTGGATTTCATTTATTTGTAATAATAATAATATAATGAATAGACTATATCTGTGTATATATAACATTAGATTAATATTAATCTAATAATCCCAGTTATACAACAAAGAATATGTGTGTGTGTGTGTGTGTGTGTGTGTGTGTGTGTGTGTGTGTGTGTGTGTACACTATTTTGTATTTTTTTGTACTTTGTTATGTAATTGGGATATTTTAAACTACCATTTTAATTAGGCCTATTGTTTAAAAATACTTACAAATTATTAAAATAGAATATTGTTTAAAATATTTATCGAATATACTCTGTACTGTTTTAATAATTTGTTTGATATTTTTAAAAATATTAAATAAATTGCTAAATGTTTAAAATGGCGATTAAAATATTATAATAGTCCTGAAGAATAAAACAATAAATAACATGAAAAAAATAAACAGCAAACGGAAAATAAGATAATATGAATAAAAATATATTATTATTATTATTATTATTATTATTATTATAGTAGGACTAGTATTAGTAGTAGTGGTATATGTAGAGGATGCTGAATCACGGGCTGATCTTGTATCGCCATCTAGCGTCCATTTCTCGACACAACAGGCAACATTTTCAATCTCATCAAAAAACGGCTTCATCTCTTTCATCCAAACTCGAGTGGGTGACACGTGGCAAATCAAGACAAAAAGAAACAATATAAAAAAGGACAGAAAAGACACAGAAAAAGATACCCAATGTGTCGATATTTAGCTGTTTGTGAGGTGAAAGGACACAATGGCAGGGCATCTGTTTGACCTCGATACAGTATTCTGGGGGTTTACAGCAGTGACCCGCGGCGTATTATTATTCACCTAGTTTTTTTTTTTTTTTTTCGTTTTTATAATCATCTCACTGTTATGTAAAATGTTCTTATTGATTGAATTGCGCCCAAGGGCGTAGATTTGGTTTGAACATTGGGGGGGTTGAGCGTTGTATTCGGCCTGTTATTTTTTTCAATATTTTTATTTTTTAGTGTATTGTTATTGGATAATTTATTTCTTCCTATCTATCTATCTATCTATCTATCTATCTATCTATCTATCTATCTATCTATCTACATGCTTTAACTGATTACAAATTCAACATATACAAATATGAAAGAGACAACATTTAGACATTTATTTTAAGATTTTTACATTCCACCTTAATGCATTTAATTTTTTTTAAAGGGAAACACATCGGCTCTTGAACTGTCTATACTGTTTCCTATTTTATTTTATTGATTGAATGGCATCTTCTTTACCTGATCACCTGCTCCTCCTCTCCCTCTGCTGACTTTTCTACCCTGCTGCTATATTTACCTCGAATCTGTTATAAAAACATGTTAAGAGATTATACACCTCATAACGTTATGAAATTTGTGTATAATCATCCAGGGCCGTCGCTAGTGGGGTGAAAGGTGGTGACGATTATAGGGGCCCACGGCTGAGGGGGGGCCCCCCGGTGATTTCGACCGACTGCCCGAGACCAGCATAAGAAGACGGCCTTGCGCGTCGTCACGAAATCTTATCAATTGCACGTGTTTTAAGCCTTGCCAATTTAAACATTCAAAGCAGTGCATTCAAACACAAGACGCGGAAAAACTCAACTGAGAGTTCGCACGCCGAGTTCATTACGCACACGGAGAGCCGCGCAAACACCGAACCGAGCTATTCTTCGCTTCATCCCGTGCCTGAACGAACAAATACACCTTACCAGTTTAAACATACAAACACAAAAATACATGAAAAGCTCAATTCAGCACCCGCGCGCTGTTCTGTGCACACAGCGCGCACAGAGATCCGCATCTTACAGTCCTTGAACACCGAATTGAGTTTGGTCTCTTCTTGCTCTTAAAATAAAACATACATACAAAAACTCGTCTTTGCGAGTATCCTCTCAAAAATGTCTAAAGTGAAAGTAAACAGTTGAGAAAGAAATCAGATGTGTATCATATTGGATGTATTATCTCTTAAAGTGACCGCGCCTAATTTACTAGCTGCTGTCAGTGTCCTTAATGTTAATCCAATAAATTAAATGGGAGAAAATTATTTACTGCTCTTTACTGAATTACTTTGTAGTTTTAACAAGAATTAATATTAAATAATCTTTAATTTATACATTGAAGACCATGCAATCCTATTTACATTTGATTGTTCGGTTTCTGTACCTGGACACCTACAACCTTGAAAAAACTTAAGCATTGTTACATTTGTGCTATTTACACAATTTCAAACAGGGCCCACGGGTACAACCTGCACGGGGGCCCCGCAAACCCCAGCTACGGCCCTGTAATCATCATTCATAAAATTCTAACATAGTAGAGATTATCTAAAGAAAGAAATTAAGTAAACCGCCAGTAGGCGGCAGGGTTTCACTGTTTTAATGAGTTAACCATCCAATTCTTTCAAAAGTCAGATTAATTTAGGAAGAAAACAAACACCGATGTGAATACTTTTGTCATTGATAATTACAGACACTATTGAAAAATAAACTAGCAAACAGACAGCTGCTTTGGTAACTTGTTATACTGATAGTTATAGCTAAATACATTGCAATGGATTAGCTAGCTAAAATATATGTGGTGTGTACTAAGCTATTACACAATATTCTCATACCTCATTCTCAGTACATGCTTTAATTATTATTATTTTTTGCATCCCTCTCTGACCAGCAGTTAAATATAGTCCGCTGTGCAGCGCTTCTCTTCATTTTTGGCGCTAACGTTACCCGTGTGCTCTCCCATTCAAACACCACTTGCGTTGTTTTGGTGAAAGTGCGACTCATTGGTTGGGTGTTACCAATCGGTTCAATGGAGGGGGAGTATTTTTTGTCTGATTTATTATGACAAACTCATATTTGATTATGAACAAAATTATTGTTACAAAATAAATGAATTCTACATATTTTTCATTTGATCTACTGTGATTTTCATGTTGAAATATTGGGGGGTTGTAACTGATGGATTTGAAAACTACGCCCCTGATTGCGCCTGACACCTGGTTCCTCTCATGCACCCGGATGCTTCTGTCCTCATACTGTCTCTGTTCCTCGGGGTAATACAGTATGCTGTGGAAGATGTTTCATCTCCAGCTGACTGAATCCAGCTTCCATGAGTGCAGTCCTGACCTCCTTTGAGAGGGTCAGCCTGCAGCGGGTCTGTGGGCAGAGAGAGGTGACGGGGCCCCGGGACCCCAGGGAGCCTGTGGGTGTGGATGAGCAGCAACTGTCCCTTCACCACAGACTCACTGTGTGTATTCAGGTTTGATTGACAGACTCGTCCTGGATGAAATACATTTAACATCACCGCACTGACAGTTCAACAGCACACTGAGAAGTGAGTATATTTTATTAAAGTGGTCCGCAACACAATTATTCTTCTCAACACTGTAAAAAAATGTATATATAAATACACACACATGCATGAATATACTTAAGAACATTTATATGTTATGCTTATACGTATATAAAATATATTTTTATATAACATAAATTATATGAATATAAGTATATGCATGTAAGTATTTTCAAAATATATACTGTATGTGTATTTATAAAAAACTTTTATTCTGGATGTGATTAATCGTTTGCAGCACTTGTTACTTGTAGTTTGTTTGTAACTGTTTGTGAAATTTACTAGCAATTTCAGAGGGAAATATTAACAAAATATGTAAACCTGGACTATAAAATCAGTAATAAGGGACAATTTTTGAAATTGAGATTTTTTACAGTTCTTAGCAATGCATTACTAATCAAAAATTAAGTTTTGATATATTTATGGTAGGCACTTTACAAAATATCTTTATGGAACATGATCTTTACTTAATCTCCCAATGATTTTTGGCATAAAAGAAAAATAATAAATTAATAATTAATGATCAAAAAATAATTTTGACCCATACAATATATTTTTGGCTATTGCTGCAAATATGCCTGTGCTACTTATGACTGGTTCACATAATTAGTAAATATCACACAAGATGAACAACATGAAGCTTTTTGAAGTGTGAACACAACATTTTTGTAAGTAATTGCAACTGTAACGTTTTATTTAAAATAACATTGTTTTAATAATGTATACATTTTATTTGATTAAAAGTGATTATATAATTTTATATTTTATAATCATATTTATTGTGATGTTTCAAATTTGTAATAATAATAATAATAATAATAATAATAATAATAATACTGTTATTAAAATTATTATTATTTTGGTAAATGCAGTATTATTATTAGTGTAAAAAGTAGTAGTAGCAGCACTAAATGGACAGTTTCACCAAGTGAAAATATTGTGTTTTACAAAATCATGTCTGTAACAAACCTGATGTTGATTGTCGTGTAATTATTGAAATATGATTTCAAAATTTGCTGTGTGTCCTGTGGAAAGCTGTGGGGAGCTGTGGGCTAATGGTTAGAGAGTTGGACTTGTAACCAGAAGGTCGCAGGTTCGAGTCTCAGTGCTGGCAGGAGTTGTAGGTGGGAGGGAGTGAATGAACAGCGCTCTCTTCCACCCTCAATACCCATGGCTGAAGTGCCCTTGAGCAAGGCACTGAACCCCCAGTTGCTCCCCGGGCGCTGGATATATAGCTGCCCACTGCTCCGGGTGTGTGTTCACGGTGTGTTCACTTCTCACTGCTGTGTGTGTGCACTTGGATGGGTTAAATGCAGAGCACTAATTCTGAGTATGGGTTACCATACTTGGCAAATGTCACGACTTTCACTTTTTATATTCATGCCACAGCATTAAGGTATAAAACAATGCAAGGATATCATATATGTTTGAATAACATGTGTTTGAAAGAGATAAATGATGCTCAATAAAACATATCTTTCTTTGCTCCAGCAGACATGCTATCATTAGTTTACTTTAAGAATAACTGTCATCTAATCAAGCATGCAGTATCAATTATTACAGATAATTGATTTTGTTTGCCAATTTTAATGTTTACTGCAATTAAAAGAGAAATCAAAATCCTCAGCTAAATGAAACTTTCTATATGTGAGGAAAGCAGCTGTCAAGCATTGCTCTTCTTACAGGCGATCACATTCAGCTTTGTTTGTCTCACACTGATAATATGGCAAATCAGATACAATTTCCTTCAGTCTCCTTATCACCTTCTCCCTTTCATCAAATTCCCAAATTTTTTTGAATGCAAAGGCTTTTATTCCCACATATTTTTGTAAGTCTTTAAGATTGTCTTTAATGCTGAATTCTGATTAATCTGATATGCATTTCTTCAAACACAGATAATTTACAGTGAAATAAACCACACATTCATTTGTTTTACTCAAAACTTTCTTTAGATAATTCTTCAGGTGATACTATGAATGACGGTTTATATTTTTATCAGGTTTTGCAGCAAAAAGGTTATCGCTGTCATAAACCTCATTGTGCTGAAGTGTTTCTATCACTTCTTGAGTTATTAAGTCCTGACCACCGTACTTGGATGCTTTTTGTTCTTATTTGTTATTCTTGATTCTGCAGCAGCATATTGGCCCATCCCAGACAACCTGGAAAGCAGTGGAAATTTAATATTTTGTAAGAGCCTATTTTTAAAATGAACAGATATTAGAAGGAAAAAAAAACCCATTAAAATAGTTTGTCAAAATAATTGCATGATGATGTAACTATAAAGGATAAAGGATAAAAACCTTTGCTACGTGTACTGCGTTTAAGCTGACTGAGACTTGTTATAGCACTTGTGTATCATTGCTCTTTTGTTGATTTTGATTGCTTCCATTGTCCTCATTTGTAAGTCGCTTTGGATAAAAGCGTCTGCTAAATGACTAAATGTAAATGTAAATAATTTTTATTTAGAACAATATTATAAGATTTTCTTAATATATTTCTTGCCATTTCATGATTTTGATTGTGTTTGTTTTTATTATTTGTAATTGTATGTGTTTTATCAAAGCAACATACCGATTCTCAAAATTGTTTACAATGTTCATAAGAGTGGTTGGGTTCACAGTCTGACCGACTGCACAAGTGCAAAAATGAAGCAGATATATCAGGAGGATCCTCTGTGGTACAGTGAAACCCTGAAAACACACACACAAAAAAAAAACACTCATTTACAAAATATGTGCACAAGAAAGCACAGAATTGTAAAATTGCATGCATTCTGTCCGTCAAAAACAAAATATTCTTTGAAGTCTTATTACATGTATACTTTTAAGAAGCTTTTACAGTGTTTTGTACTATTTTCACAAGTATGATGTATTTTTTCCAAACTCTTAGTACAAAATTCATCCAACAGTGCAAGATAGATTTCACCTTTCACACCGTATTTTACAATATGAGCAATAGTGATGTTGCTTTAACTCCACTAGAGATGATATTAAGTATAACTTACCATTTTATCTGTTGTCCAAAATCAGAGGGTTCAGAGATGCTGTGCGAGTCAGTAATAAAGCAGGAGTGATGAGAAAGAGGAAGCAGATGGTATTTATTCTGTTCGCCCAGCCCTCTTCTTCAAACATCATCACTCAATATATATATATATATATATATGGTACAATAATAACCCACACAGAAACAGATAAAAAATTAATTATAAGTATGAGGTTAAGCTCACTTAAAGAAAAGTTACAAGTATTCTTGCAATATAAAAATTACTAAACTTGTAGTTTACTTCATAAATGAAACATTGTTCTAGAACTTTTTAACTAGTGAACTATCTGTATATATGTTCTAAGCACATTTATAAAAAAATATTTAAATGTCTTAATTAAACTATGACCAAATCCTGGCTTAGTCTAAGCCCTGTCTATGAAGTATAAATATAAAATATATAAATAAGTATTCTTAATAAACTGAACTTGTCAAAGTCACATTTATATTATCACTGAACAGGTTTTCAAAGATAATGCCTCAAAGAAGTGTGTCTGGAGAGTAAAAATTCTAAATAATAATTATGTAATTAATTTCATAATGTGTTCCAATGTATGCTGGGCAAAAAGAGTTTTATGAAAGTTATGAGGTGCAAGTCATTCAATAACCGTCCAGTGTTTAATCACTGAAGTGAGGTAAAGCAAGTTAATTTATACCACATTACCTCATTTCATTCACAATAATTAAAATGATTAAACTTGAAATGTATTAAAAATAAACAAGAACATGCACTGACAAGCATTGTGTAAAAATAAAAATAAATAAAACAGATGGTGCGTACAAATGCATTTATTTTTCCAAGCAGTGTTTATGGAAGCATTACAAATATTGTCACAAAGCATAAACTAATGAGCAATTTAATACAAAGATTATTGAAAAACATTGTGGTCCAGCCCATATGCACAATGTCTTTAATTTACTGGTAATATTTTTCATGATTAGAATCACTCATAAAACAGCAATTTTGAATGAACATTTATGCTCCCCTGTCAGAATTTACTCATGTGTAAGAAATATAGGTCAACTTTATGAAAGAAAAAGCAAAAGGCAACATATGAAAGACTCCAATTGAGCAATGAAGCATATCTTCAAAACACTTAGCAGTATATTAGCACATCAGGTAATCTAAAGCATTTCTGTCACACAAGAAACTCAAGTGTGTAAGTGAGACATAATTGTTAATTCAAACATTGGTTATTCACTTGTACATTTGAATCTGGTTCTCCACAAGGGATACAACCTTGTTGGTTACAGCGGTAAAGTGGCACACGATCAGCAATCTTCTTTAGTGCCTCACGCAGATTTTCTTTGCCTTGGTCTTCTGTGTAGATGTTTGAGTAAACAAAGGCTTTAATTCCCTGGTATTCCTTTAATTGATCAAGACCTTGTATGATATTATTATTATAATTACTATTGAGACATTTCTCTGTACAGGGAGAGTTTAAGGTGTAGAAAACCACACATCCATCCTTTTTTTTATTCATTAAGTATGTCAAAGGAGAACCCTTTGGAGGATACATCAGTAAATACTCTGAATGTGCATCTTTATGAACTCCTGCAGCGATGAGTTCAGTGCCTCTGTAGACATCCTTGCTGTCACGATTTATGTTAGGTTTAACATTTTCCGATTTATCATTCAGCAGAAAGTTGTTTTTTGATGGATAGAAACCACTTCGACACTGCTCCTTTGGGACATTTATGGCTACTGCATACTGGCCGTTTTCATAACTGGTTGAAAAAAGAAAAGAATTATCAACATTTACAAATGCAAAATTATTGAGAAATCAAACATGCATGCTGGGTCTGTGTGCAACCGTGCAAACTTTAATGGTAGGAAAAATTCATTGTGGGACACTGTGATCAAATATACGTTTTATCTGTCTATAATGCAAGTGTACAAAAATGTATTTGTGCTAGGAACACATTTTAGGAATGAACACCTATGAATACTAGTGAATACTAGAATACTATACTAATGTTGACAAATACAGTCTTATTGTAACAGTGTACCTGTCATGAAAAAATTTTTGAATCCTGGAAAGGGTGTTAGTGTCCACATTTTCATTCACCACACTTTGAATACAAGAAAGCAGAATAATCCCGAGAAGGACCCTCATACACACAGTGAAAACCTTAAATGAGCAAAAACATAAAATGATCAACAGTCATAATTTTCCTCCATGTATTAGCTGCATAGTCACGATCTGAATCATGTGTCGTTCCCATTCTCCTCTCTGTCACTTCTACTGCCCTGTCAATTGCTATCACTAAAATTACAAGAAGAAGAGAGTAAAATGAAAATTTTAAGTGGACTAACAATTAATTGTAATGCTGCTTACCATGATGACTGTCGTAGATTCTAGAGAAGATGCAGTGCACTGAGCTGCTCAGAGTTGATGTGTGAAGTCTGCTCAGGTGTGAGAGTTGTGAACTGGTGAAGCAAACGCATCACATTTATTCTGCCCTTCTATGGCCATCTAGTGACCATTTCAGCGTACCCATCCAGCATATCTGTCTGTTTATTCAAATGACCTGGCAGGTTTTTTTAACCAGTTATTAGTCATGTGTGATCACAGATGAGAAGAGACACGCAGCACAAGTATTCAGTCACATTCAGCTTCTGTGTCAAAGGGTCAAATGTGTGAAAAAAAATCTTTCACTGAATGTGTGAGCAAGGTTGCAGAAGCAACCATTGTTTGCTCTGTTGCAAGGGTTTCTAAGAAAATATACAGTAGCTATACATCTGTTATTGGTTTACTCTAGCAAAACTTGACATTTTGTAAAGCATGCAATATTACATTTTATGCATATTTTATTTGCAAATTTTAATGTTTACTGGAATTAAAACAGAAGAAAATACACCAAATAAAAAAAGCATAAGCATTAAAGCATTACATTTATTACAGGCTATCACATTCAGCTTTGTTCTCTTCACACTGATAATATGGCAAAGCAGGTGCAGTTTTCTTTAGTCTGTTTATCATCGCCAGCTTTTCATTCTCTCTCCAGATTATTTTGAATGCAAAGGCAAAAATTCCTTCATATTCTTTCAACATTTCAAGATTGCTTTTAATGCTGAATCACTTCCTGAACATTCTCAAAGATCTGTACAATATTCATGAGTTATAGGGTCCACAGTCTGATTGACTGCACAAGTGCAAAAATGAAGCAGGCCGATCAGGACGATCCTCTATGGTACAGTAAAAACCTGAAGCAAACAAACACAAAAACAAACACTCATATACAAAATATACACAAAAAATCATTTTGTCTGTAAAAAAAAAAAAAGAAAAAAAAAGAAAAACTAATATTTTCTGAAGTCTTATTTTATGTTCACAAAGACCAGTTTTCCAAACAACAAGAGCAGTATGCAATGCACTGTAGGCTTTTAATCTTTATACATTAAGCTTTATGCTTTATATATCTTTATAAATGTGCCTACTAAATTGTTGGTGATGTGTTAAGTCTATTTCACACGTGTTTAGGTTGAAGTGCATTTCAGATTAGGTTTGGAACACACTTCGAACCTATTTATCAACACACTTTTAGCACACTCTTTAATGTCATGATGCTTCACAAACTTGACCAGCTTTCTTCTTCAGCACCTTCACACTTAGTTCACATTTAATTACTGACTCCTTTAACTCTGTAAAGACTGACATATGAAATAATAGTCAGAAACATCTATCTTTTAATAGAGCAATTAATTGAATTTTTCGACAAAACGTGTATAAAGAAAGTAAAAGGTTTGCTTTTTTTGAGTATCATATTTGATACACCAGGCTTTTATATGGCTCATATATTATAATATATGAGCCATATAAAAGCCTGGTGTATCAAATTCCATATTCTTACTATATCATATATGATATAGTAAGAATATGGGGCTCAAACTCAAGAAAGAAAATAGCAAAATTTTATTCAGAGGCCCAAACTGAGCAAAAATATACAATTTGTGCAGATTCTGCTGCTTACCATATCAAAAACATGAAACTCTGATGACTGTAATGTCAGTTAATGAGATTAATTAGTATAGCATCACTTACATACAATGATATAGATATCAGTCATCACTCTATATCTCCCAATAATATGCCTTAGTAAATTGATATTTAAATGCATAGTTTAATTAAGTGTTCATCTTGAAGTATTACTCTTATTATGTTTACTTTATAAAAATAAATACAAATTTTACAGCAAAAAGACACGAGAACCACAACCTAACGGTGGATGTTTCTACAATTATATCAAAAGGCCTTTTATTGCTAAAACAGTATGAACTAATCAGATGGCATGTAGTACATTGTGTACAACAGGGCTGGTTTTTTTTTTTAGCGTTTTCAATTTTTGATCATGTTATATTTTATAAGCTTTAGAAAGTTGCATCAGTATCACATATAATACAAAAAAAGAAATATCAAATATGATACAGCTTTATAGGATTAATAATACCATTGAACACCTTTATTTATCTTGCGATGTTGTACTTTCTCAAAATGGTCAAGAACCTATAACTTCCTGCAAAACTCTCATGGGTTCCACCAGTAACAGCATAAGAGAAACATATGGATCCACTTTCATTTCAGCATTTGTCTATTTATTTATTCATGTATTTTTGGTAAATACATGCCAATTATTGTAATTATAATATCATTTTAATCATTAATATTCTAAACAATACATTGTCAAAATATATAATAATAATAATAATAATAAAATTATGTCCTTAAAATGGTTATCAATTATTTTTCTATTATTATATAAATGGTACTAATAGTAGTAGAAGGCATATGTGTTAAAAACTTGGTGAAGTACTGATTAATTACAGACTGCTCTTATGACACAATCTAGAGGACACTGAATGATCAGGCAATTTTAACAAGTCCTTACAGTCATTTGAGGCTGCAGGATGAGACAAAGCAGGTTCTCAGTCAGTACAACAGACAGTAAGATTAATCTGCCATTCATACAATTTTTAAGTTGTGTGCCTTTGACTATTCTGTTGTATTTATTTATTTTTGTGTTTTAAAACATGACTAGAGACTGATCGTTTGGTCTGAAGAGTCTTACACTAAAAGTTTGTAATGAGTAGCCTACATGAATGCTAGACACACTCAGTAAAATTAGAAAGCAGGTGAAAATTAGAGCACTGATGCACATATTTAGTCAGACTAAACTTCTGTTTAAGATCAACTGTCTAAAAAAGGCACTTATCTTTATCTCCTACTAAATAGTTGATGTATAAAGTCTTTCACACATCTTTCATGCACTGTGTTTTGGTCTCATGTTGCATGCTAATAGCTAAAAAATATAGTCAAAACGCACTATAAATCTATTTATCAACACACTTTTAGCTCCCTCTTTTATGTCATGATGCTTTACAAAAGCCTACTGTGCAAAATATAGGCTTTGGTCAAACAACTTTTGCTAGAGATTAAATAGTGAATAACACGTTAAAATGATCAGGAACAAATGGTTGTGTTAAGAGTTTGAAACACTCGATAGTAAACGATAAACGATATCCATGAGCTGAATATTTCTGCACACACATTTGTAATTATGGCAGTCAGCAAAGGACACATGTATAATTATTTTATTATTATTCACAGAACAGGTGTTCAATAATAATAATTCAAACAGGTGTGTGTTTGGTTAATACAAATCAGATTTCATAGCCCAGTGTGTGCTGCGCAAAAAGATCTTATGAAATAAACAATTCAATTATTGACAAAAGCAGTTCTTGGAAATACAAAAGTATTGATTTCGTTCCAGGCAGACAAAAAGGATTCACAGCATCATCTTTCAAACAATTCTGACATTCCATCACATTTCTACTCGTACACCGATAAAGAGGCAATAACAGATTAATAATTAGGAAATCGTTGCCAGTTTCCTTCCCGACATACTTCCTGAGATTTCCAAAGACAAAAACATTCATTCCCTCTTTTCAAAAATTTGTCCAGTTTGCAGGGCCCGGAAAAATATTGTCAGCACCCTTAATGCACGTTTCCACACAAGGTGAGTTGGAAGAATAGAAAACCACACAGTTGTTTTGATCTGTATTGTTTAGAAGTGTGTTCATGGGAGAATCACCTGGAGGATAGAGCAGAATATGCTCAGAATTCTCACCTGTTACTACATTTGGCCTCGCAGCAATGACATTGTGTGACGCTGAGCAGAGCAGTTTTTCCTTCAGAGATAATATCTTTGACATATTCCACCTCTTCTCTGCTGAACACATTCTCAATTTGAGATTGTTCGTTTGTACACAGATATCGTGGGACACTGATTGCTATTGCATACTGAGCATCAGTTCCTATCTTGGTCTTTGGCTGGACACTGGAAGACATGAAATATGTATACAGTTATAACAATTCTCAAGAAACATTCCTTGTGCATTTTTACATTCAAACTGCATGTACATTTACATGCATTTTACTAATTAAAAACTGAATTATTAATTCATTTGACTAAAATCTGTACAAACTGACTTACTTTTCATCAAAATATTGGATCATTTTAGTAAGGACAGCAGGGTTCACCTGCCCCTGAATGTTTTGAACACACAGATGAAGCAAGCAGAGGACGATGAGACACTTCAGTGAAGCCTTAAGTGAAAACATCATTCATTTCAGCAGAAAACTTGAGTTACCTTCATGCAGGTGATAATATGAGGGACAAGACAAGGGTGTTGAAAACAGAACAGAAAAGAACTTTACTTAAACTTACCATTGTGACTGCTTGAATTATTAAGAAGATGCTTATATTTTCAGAGTGGAAGTACTTTTCTTTCTCTTCTGATATGCTGATGGTTGAGAGGAAAAGAGTCATATATAAAGACCTGACTGGTTTATAATTTACAAACCCACTTAGTGTTTAACTAGAGTGTATGGGATTTTTGTTTGTTTGTGTGTGTGCTTCTCACATTTGTTTAAGATATCCGATAAACGGGTCCAGATAGAATCTGTCAACATTCTTATCCTCCATATCGGGAAATTCTGCAGAATAAATGTAAACATGGAAAATGTGGTAATCAGAACAAACAGTACTGTACATAACCATAATCTATTCATCCAATTATGGTGCCATTAAACAAGACCTAAAAGACCTGAAACAATTATGAAAAAAAAAATTAAAAGTATGATATAAAAATATCATAGAATTGATTAATAAATAAATAATGACTATATTACATATAAAATAAAGTAGTGGCTTTTATGGATAGATATCATCTAGCTGGAATATTCTTGAGAGAATATGAGAGAAACTTACTTTAATGGGCAAATTTGTTTATTTAATTAATTTTGGATTCATTAACAGGCAAAAAAAAATTAAATAAATAAATAAACATTTGTTTATATGCAATTAACATTATAAAAAAATTATTAATTGTTGAGCTGGACATTAAGTTAATACATATTTTCACACTAGTCCAGTGTGTCACAGTTAAGTTCTGTTAAAAATGTTCATGGACTTTTAGTTTGTTCATCTTCAGTCACATGTTTCCTTAGTTCTAGTTTATCACAACTCATCTGTGCCATGGACAATATCTCAGTCTTCACAGTTGCTCATCATTTAGTTCATCACCATTGTGTATTTAATTCCCTCTTTGTGCACTCTTCATTGGTCTGATCTTGTTAATGTTGTTTGCTTGCCTGCTTGTTGAATTTTTGGATATGGATTATTAAATCCTTTTTGAACCTGAGATTCATCTACCTGTGCTTCTTACAACCTAAACGTGATGCAGTGGGGCCTTAAAGAAAATAAATAAATAAACTGACTAAGTTTTAAGTTTTAAGTATTACTTATATTTCACTGGAGTTTTCTTTTTACTTTTGGTTGTTATAAGCAGCATCAAGGTTAAATCATAATTGTATCATTTTTTATATTATACATAGACTACTGTAATGGGCATACAAATGAATGTGTGCATATTTTAAAATATTATTTGCAGACATATTATATGTAAATATATAGTACTTCACTATTCAATTTCTTTATACTTTACTTTTTTATGCTATATATTTTATTTTATTTATAGTTTTTGTCCAGGGGAGATAAGAATATACGCAGAATACAGTGTTTCTTTGGAAGAACTAGTCATTTGGATCCAACTCAGTTTTGTAGCAGTGTCTTTGGTGACTTCATATAACCCTTTGTTGAAATCAGTGAAGCCATTTTCAATTTGTCTGTGTTCAAGACCAAATCAAGACTACATTCCACTGTTCAATGTTGATATGGGACCCTGATGAGTACAGAATACTGATTAGGCTCATTTTGTCTGGTTGACTTTAACCTAGAAGACAAATCACACAGTTATTACCTTTTTTCCTCACTTTTGTGTATTCAGAATTAACATTTTTTTCAGAACTGTACTTATTTAGCCTATTGTAAACTGTGCAAATATTGACTTATCATTAAAAGTTCACTGTCTCCTAATGACCTTGAATATACAGATGAAGCAGCAGAAGATGAACAGCCTCAGCGCCACAGATGACTAAATTAAAACAACAAACCTGATAAACAAAAGAAAAGAAACAAAAAACAGAATAACAAAGACAAAACCTGTGATGAATGTTAGAGAACAGAGACAGTTGTGAAGTTCTGAGCTCCACAGATGAAATGTTTCAGGTCCACTTGATCCGAGAGAATTCTGGGATCGGCCATATGCAGTAAATCTTTAACAAGGAAGGCTGTATTAATGTTCAATAAACTGTTTGACATTTGCATATAATTTAGTTCATATCAGTTATAGTTTGCTAATTACAATGATAAACTATATAGTATAACTAAAATATCATATAACATGAATGTCCTTTTTTGCATGACAATCTGACTGGCTCTCAGCTGGCTCTCTCTGCTTAACGCTTTGTCATCTCTTCTGAAAAGAGCTTTTAGAAACAAGCGTTTGGGATAAAATAAGCCTCCTTTAACATATATTTGTGCTTCAAGCAACAAAACCACATGCAACAGGTTTCCCTTCAGGTGGACTATTGTGAGTAAATGACTGTAATTTCTCTGAGACTTACTCATTATGACCGAATTGCTACCTCTTTTAGATTTTGTTATAAAAGGTACTGAAAGGAATCACGCTATAAATGACATAATGATAGCAGTGATTGGCTGCGTTGCCTGTTATGAAATATAAGACATTATTCACTGTAAATACTTTTATACAATAATACAGACAATTACATTTACAGCAATGAAAATTTATTGCATTTTTTGCATTTAACATATGTCATTTGACTTTGCAGCACAGAAAATCCAACTTCCATGTCTGATGCTCTGTTGTCACTTAGTGTTCACAGGTGGAAAATATGTGGAAAAAGTTAGTTATCCACAATGAAAAGAAAATGAAATGACCTTAAAATTATCTATGAAGATGTACGAAAATGATCTTGACTTCGTTAAGTTAACACTTAATGCATTTACTTGCTTCAAAGGGTTGTGTGTTTGCATTTGTGCATAAATTATTCTGAAATTAAACCACCATACTGTCACGTTCGCTACTGTGAGGGAGTGTGGAGCGAGGAAGGAGGAGACAATGAGTACATCAACAAGGAGACTTTAAAGGGTTCATATGATGCGATTTCAAGTTTTCCTTTCTCTTTAGAGTGTTACAAGCTGTTCGTGAATAGATAAGATCTGTAAGTTGCAAAGACTAAAGTCATAAACCCAAAGAAATATTCTTTATAAAAGTTAAGACTTGTCCACCCCCACCCCCCCCCCAAAAAAACACCTTGTTTAAACACGCCCCCGCATGTCTACATCACGATGTGGGAAGATTTGCATAATGCTGCACAAATGTTCACACAAAGTGACTTTGATTCTCGCTGTTGCCGCCGGCATCATGTCGATGCTGTTTCGTTGTGAAAGGCAAAATACTTTGTTTGGCCTTCCAAAAGAGGACACAACTAGAAATCAGTGGTTAAGTTGTATTCACAATACTGTTCCAGAACAGTTCAACCCAAATATTCAGATGTGTGCAATGCATTTTATGGAGGACTGTTTCCTGAACCTGGGAGAGAAGACTACAATGCCGGCTGTTCTGACTCACAGTCTGTAAATACGTTTACATATGTAAAAGATTTGCCACTGATGATTTAAATGCGAGTTCTGAGCAGTGTAGAGCAGTGGTTCTCAATTCCAGTCCTCGCGCCCCCCTGCTCTGCACGTTTTGTACATTTCTCTTATCGCTTCAGAAGTTTGTTCTATTCAAACATAAGTGCCCTGCGAAGTGGACATCACAGGATATTCCGCCATGATACCAGTTTGAAACGAATGTATATGTTCCATTCAAAGTGCATTGAAGTGTGCGAGACATGAATTTAAATTGAATTTATTTACAGAGGTATACAGTATGATGTCACAGTTGTCCGTGTGTGAAGATGTTGCGCAGCGCAAATCCATGAATGAATGTTTCTGAAGTGAGGTAAACTTCAACAGATTTCCCGTGCTCAGGGAGTAGGGAACAGTGAACACTGTGTAGGGAACATGTCAATGGGAATACAGTTCATGCACGGAGCTCACTTCTAACGAGCTGATTATCTGAATCAGGGGTGTTAACAAAGAGAGACGTGCAAAATATGCAGAGCTGGGGGGCGCGAGGACCGCTGGTGTAGAGTAGAGTTTGTTGTTTGTTGTTTCTCCGATCACAAATGCAGACATGGTTTTATGTTTATGTGGTACGATGTAATGCAACGCATAAAAAGACAGTATAAGTCATTATATTCCGTAATTATGTCCCCACTGGATGCAACAAATGGCTCGTTTAGAATGGGTTTTATTGTTTTTGTCTTATAGTGACGGTATTCTGACTGGGACATGCATCACAGTATGGTGAGGGGCGTAACATTTCCGTCACATGCTTGAGGCATTCGGCCAATCACATAGCACTGGATGTCTGGCCAATCAGAGCACACCACGCTTTTCAGATCAATGAGCTTTGTAAAAGATCACACATTTCAGAAAGGCGGGGCATAGAGGAGAAACAATAATGTACAGTAGCCTATGTGAAAAAAAAATTTTTTTTTTAAACTTAAACCACATAAACACATTTCATTACACAAAATACACAAAAAAGTTTTTTTAGCAACATCATATGACCCCTTTAATTACATCCAGGGAACCAGGAAAACACATGTAGCAGGGGAGGTTGACATATTCAATACCGGACAAAGAAACTTAGAACAGGGAACTGTTCTAAGTTTTAAATACATGACAAGGGGAGAGAAACACCTAGGAGCAATAAACCTAATTACACATGAGGGGAAACTAGGTCATGGAACACGTGGGGAGCAAAACACAAAACATGGAACAGAGTCTGACACATACAAGAATATTTATTTTTCATCATGCAATAAGCCATTATATATCAGAAATTATTGCAAGACAGCTGCCATCTAAATACAGTATAAACAATGACTTTTAAGAACTTTTCTAAATATTTTACCCTCTCTCCTTTCCTAATTTCTGCCTCATGTAACACTAGTTCAAACTTCAGCTAAGTTAGGCACTACAGTCACCAAAATGACCCGCATTTAATTTATTAAGATTACAGTAATTGATTAAATGTTAACTTGACCATTATGGGGACAGTAGTGTGAAGTCTTATTCCCTGTCAAGTTTGTTCATCCATGGTGCATGTTAACATTCATTTGTAGACATAACAGTTTTATTCACTAAGGAGAGAGTAGACACTATCTGCTAAAATAAACAGAAATAATATGTGGTCTGTCATTTTTTATCACTTCTTCTTATCACTGTCATTCTAAGTGTTTATTATTGTCATTTTTAATTCTAAATTTAATTCTAAGCAAAAGAACAGAAACAACAGAACCGAATAACAAAGACAAAACCTGTGATGAATGTTAGAGAACAGAGACACTTGTGAAGTTCTGAGCTCCACAGATGAAATGTTTCAGGTCCACTTGATCTGAGAGAATTCTGGGATCGGCCATATGCAGTAAATCTTTAACAAGGAAGGCTGTATTAATGTTCAATAAACTGTTTGACATTTGCATATAATTTAGTTCATATCAGTTATGGTTTGCTAATTACAATGACAAACTATATAGTATAACTAAGATATCATATAACATGAATGTCCTTTTTTGCATGACAATCTGATTGGCTCTCAACTGGCTCTCTCTGCTTAACGCTTTGTCATCTCTTCTGAAAAGAGCTTTTAGAAACAAGCGTTTGGAAAAGAAGAAGCCTCTTTGGGCTGGATTCGGGGGCTGTAACCCACACTGGAGTGATCTCTGTGGCTGGAGCTAACACTGTAGCGGGCTTGGTGGCTAGGATTAGGGCGGAGAACAGTCTTTTTCTCCTTATCCTCCTCCTTTGGTTATGGGTGAATGGTGCGGCCGGTGGGCTTGACAAAGGGAGCACCCAGCGGACTCGTCTGCTGAGCGGCCGGCATTTCTGGGTTAAGACAAAGATGGTGCTGGGAGGAGATGGGTGGTCGGAAAATTTGGCCGAGTATGTGGAGAGTCCTGGCGAGGGGTAAGCTGCGAGACCCAGAGGTTTTCGGGAGGGACTGGATGATGATCGCTCTGAACCTCTTCTACTTTGAGACTTCCTTCATTTAAATAAAGGACATGATTAACCAAATCAATCAGGGGAAAACTGTATGTGGGAAGATCACAGCTGATAACATCATCGTCCAGCCCCAACCGAAAACAGACACAGAGAGCAGCGTCGAACCAGCTCACCTGGTTGGAGAGCTCTAGGAACTCCTCTACATACCTCTCCAACTCCCGACCACCCTGCTGCAGATACCAAAGCCTGTCTTCAGCCGCAGTCATCGTGTTTGGTCTGGTATTCTGTCACATTCACTACTGTGAGGGAGCGCGGAGCGAGGAACGAGGATACGTTTGAGAACTTGACCATTATACTTAATGGGGACAGGAGTGTGAAGTCTCATTCCCTGTCATAACAGTTTTATTCACAAAGGAGAGAGTAGATGGTGTAGACAACAATGAAGTGTCTTTTTCTCTACATTGTAAAGTTTTTAGAGGTTAAGAATGAGTCATTTTGGAGCAGAACAGACACTGAGTTGCTTTTGCAATTTTCTATTTTTTTGCAGTTATAACGCCAATGTCCCACTGCTATGAGGTCTATAACATTGTTAAAGTGATTTGATGTATTATAAATGGCATTTCTCACATGTGTTGCATTCATCTTCAGAGTCGAAAAGTGCTCATTCGAAGGATCAAAGTACCCTTGACAATGATTCCTCAGTAAATTGATGGCAACAGCATACAACTCTTCTCTGGTGTCATTATGGTTATAGCTGTAAAACATCTAGTAAAGCATGAAAAGAAGAGTTTTGTGATGAACTGCAGACAAAACACTGTTTACTAATGACATTTTATTACTTTGATTCCTATTTGTGCTACATCATATAGTAAAATGCTATAAAACCTTGATTTTATGCACTATACTCAGTTCTTCTCAAAGAAGTCTATTATTCAGGCAAGAGTTGTAAGGTTCATCTTCTGTTCTTCCACACTTTCTGTCCAATGATGAAGCAGAAAGAGCAGCAGGAGTCCATTCAGAAACACAATGAACTTCTAAAGAGATAAAACATGCACACACACACACTATTAATAACATTTGACACTGACAGTTCTTTAAAAACACTTTTTTTAGTGTAAAGAACATTTTAATAACATGAAAATTTTTTCGCTATAAAGAGCCTTTTGTGGAATATCTACATGGAATCATCAATAACAATAAAGAAGCTTTATGATTAAGAGTAAATGATTACCTCTAACAAACTGAATGAAAAACAGATGAACATTGATAACCATTGATGCTGAAGGTTGATCTGCAAGTCTTCTTCAGAGGCAAGAGTGAAGATGCTAGCGATGGAGAGGTTATTTATTAACCCAGACCCTTGACTGGCCCTCTTCATCAGCGTCATTACAAGATCAGTGAAAGCTTCCAAGAGCGACATGATCACTCTCTCTCTTTTAATGAGGTCTTTGGCAGGGTTTAAGCATCTGCTTAGGTGTGTAATCCCCACATCCACCCAAATGTCAAATGGCCAAAAACACAAACACAAACATACTTTTGAGGGCACATCAGCTAAGTTTGCTATCTTCATATTAAAGAATGTCTTCACTTACTTTGTAAACTACAAAATTTTATCATTTATTGAATGTGTCGTATGTGTCGATTGTGACCTGCTCCTGTTTTCAGTTTGGACAATAAACAACTACATGATGCCTGTCTGAGGCATCATACAACATGTTTCATTTGTTGTTCTTTTTTGAATGTGCATGCATGTTATAATAAATTATATTAATTATTATCTCAGAGCCAAGGATACAAAAGCTCATCTGACACAGAAATATGTTCTACTGACACTATCTGCTGAAATAAACAGAAACAGAAAAATTTCTGTCATTTCTTCTTCACTGTCATTCTAAGTGTTCATTATTGTTTTGTTCTGTTTTCCATTATAAAATATTTGTGTATCTTTCATTTTCTAAAACTGCAAACTTTCCACAAAAATTGTAGGAACTAATGGGGATTTTTTTTTTAATCACATTTCTTTTTAATTGTAAATAATAACAACAACAATAATAAAATTAAATCTTTTTTTATATTTAATGCCAATAATTGTTTTAAAGAGTGTATTTTTTGTTACTGTTGTTGTTGTCTTGAGGAAACCAGTGATTTCAAACTGTCTAAAAATGTAAAGAGGCCTGTGGTCAATGTCAATGTTTACTATGATGAAAACTGTACTTGTGTCAATTTTTAAACTCTACACATTTGCATGTTATATAAGCAAACATAATATATGTTAGCATACTTTTATAAAGGCATAAAGATGCTATTGAGAAACACAGCCCTGACGTTTCCTGCAGGGTGGTCAAAAACTGAATTTGTGGAATGAAAGGGTCTTCCATGGCCTTTCATACTCTCTCTCTCTCTCTCTCTCTCTCTCTCTTTATTATTTAATATGAGGTAAATTCCAGCATCGTTCCCATGTCCCCTTTGGGTTGGGAGCTCAGCAAATACATCCGATTAAACTAATCTGAGAGTTCCATTCATATGCTTTTAATTATACTGTACTTTATGTTGTTTCTATTCCTATAGAAAATTGCCTACTTGAGGCAAAAATAACCTTAGTTAAACCTAGGCTAAATTTACCATTTAAAAAGTAAATAAGGATGCTGATGTCAGATGCTTTCATTCACTTAGATTCCTTAGCAGTCGTGTAAACAGCACCACTAGACAGAACATCAACATTTTGATTTATGAGGTTAGGCTATTTTTAGCTAGTATGCCTGTGTCAAAATGTAAGTCACTCCACCTGTTTAAAACTCCACAGAATGTTTGATTGAATAATAAAGACACAAAATCATTCTATACATTTACCCATTATTTTGATTTCAAATCCAAACATAGTTAGCCTATACTGAAAGTGCTTTTTCAGCATTATGATCCTCTTTTATCACAGAACAGTTACACAGTCTTTCATAGACATATTCACGTTTAAACTCAATTAATATAAACAGTGTATTAAATGCATTTGGCTTCTAGATTTGTATATTAATTTGCTCAAGCAAGTGAAAACACATTTGAACACAGCATAGCTTTCTTGTGTTGGTTATCACAAATATTTTAAATTAAAACTTACCACTGACAGAAACAGTTGGCTCTAGTGTTTAATACATTTAAATCTTGATTACTGCGGGTCTTAAAGAACTTTGTTTTTCTACCTCCAGAAGACACAAGTGCATATGTTGACTTGTTTATCTAAAAGTGCACTTTTCTTTGTCTTACCCCTAGCCAAAAAGCCTCTGAAATACAGTAGACTTTAATTATATACTTCTCACCATCAAAAGGCAGCAGGTGCATAAATACACTTACTTTGTTATTGTTTACTCCATGTAGTTCTGAGAGCTGAAGTGCATATTTTGATTTTCTCAGATACATCAAAGGTAAGTGTGCAAAGGTCTGTCCTACACTCTCTCTCTCACACGCACACATACACACACACTATAATATGCTGTAATATACTCCATATAAGCTTTTTTTGCACAGGCCTATCTAAAGGGTAAATGGTGCCACCTAGTGATCAACTGTAAAAATTTCAAATTTTAACTCTTCATCAAGAATGCAGGATTTTATGGTGTCATGGCTTTGCAATCAAAAAATGTCATTAAAATGGAAGTCAATGGGGCAAAAACAGCCACGAACAGTAAATCCGGAAGAAAAAAATTCAAATCTGATGCTGCACAAAAACTAACAATGCATCAAAGCCAAAGTTGTTACTAATCTTTGACATGCCCAAGACTGTGATAAAAGGTAAAAAAAATATCCAGTCCACAATAACTTTTTATATTGAAAACAAGTCATTTTGTGTGTTTTTCCCCCAGATCAGTGACATCATTTATGAACTTGGCAAATAAAGAGTAAAAATCTTGGATTTTTTTTAAACATTTAGTAGTTTTGATCAGGACTGAGGTTGATTAATAGATTTATGCAAAAAAATTATATTTATAAAATATTTATATTTATCTGATACATTTTTAGAGCAGTTTAATTTAGTGGATGTTTTCATCCATGAACATAACGAAAGGGTAGTGAATTTGCCCACAGTGTATTGTTGAGTTTTTAAAAATTTTCAAAGCATTTTCCCAAAATATGTGTCAAAATAAGATTTGTCACCAAAAATCATTCCATTTGCTGAAACACAGAGAAAGTTGTGGCCAAATTAAGACTCAAGATTAACCCCTAGTGGACGAAAACGTCCCCAACATAACATAAGGGTTAATTATCAACGTGACTAAAACTGAGTGATAGTTTATACTTTCTTAGCAAGTAAAAGGCCTTTTAGTATAATTGGAAAACAAAAAAGGCCACTTTCAGCTCGTGGTTCATGTGTCTTTTTACGTTAAATCTTTACTGATTTTTAAAAAGTAAACAAAAGATAACTTTTATATTGATACTAATATTTCAAGATTCAAGATTTGTCACATACACGATTATATAACCAGCAGTGAATGTGAGTCAGGTCCGCTCCATGGACAGTGCAATTATTAAAGAATACAACACAGATGAAAATATACATACGTAAATATAGCCATGAAAGAATGAAATAAAAGTAAACAATAAAAATTTAAGAATAAAATATAAAAAAGATGTATACTTTAGAATTAAATATAGAATAGAAAATAATGTGCATGAAAGTACACTGTAGTCTTAAATGTTAAGATACACAGGAATGTACAAGAGGCAAATGTGCATATCTACATTATACTGTAGTCTTACATAGTCAATAAATGTTTAAAAAGGAACATTTATTGGACTAAAGCAACTTACCCGATTATCCATACATAATTTTTTTAGAAAAATCATGCTAAAATGTGAGTATCAGATATGATCATCTGCTTTTTTTTAAGGAACGTTTATTGATTCATCTCTCAATCATCATTGCATTGCATTGCATTTTCAGACTTTTATTTCATATGTCTGACTTTACAGAGTTAAAATGTTTATTAAATGGACGCTGTGATATAAAAAACTAGCTCCTTCTTTCATGGAGTAACTGTGTAGTGGACATTTACGACAGCCACCGTCCGAAGAAAGAGACCTGTAGAAGCCCACCTTACACACTACGAGAGAAGAGAAAGATGCAGGACGCCGTTAATTCAGCATAAAACAAGGCGTCGAATACAGTATGCTACCCAGATAACAAAATACCTGGGGTATGACTCAAACTATTATAAGACATTATTAAATGCCTCTATTATGAAATGATTATAAATTATATAAGCAGACAAAGAAGGAACATGAAAACCTGCCAGCTTTCCATATACAAAACGGTGATGCATTTATGATGGAGAGAGAAGCCAGGAAAGGGAGGTGAAGTCAAGAGACTGTGAGACAGAGCAGACGATGATGGATGAGGAATTCTGGGAGTTTTCCCAGCATGCACCAGTCACCTTTAACGCTCCCTCCCTTCCAAACCATTCAGGAGTGTCGGAGAAAACGAGGCCACAGAAAGCTGGAACACGAAACACAGTTCAACACAGACTTTCCCTAAGCTCAAATAAATGGCATGAGAAAAAAGCAGAAAAGTGATGAAGAAAAGGTGAGAGAGATTGATTCCTTCCTCTTCTGTCCTTTCCTTCATTACCCACAGGACATTTTATGGCTCAGAAATGGCTTATTCATAGCTCAGGAGATGAGATCAAACAAATGCTTTCAAATGTAAAAGAATGCAAAAGACAATAGCCAAATGTAATTTTTTATAATACGATTAGTGGTCGACCGATATATCTCCAAGGCCGATATATCGGCCGATATTTGTTATTTTTCAAATATCGGCATCGGCCGATAAGTTTTTCTGCTTGGCCGATGTGTTTGAGGCGGGACTTTTATTTTGTCTGCACTGAGAAAGGCAGCGCCTGAGCGCACACAGCTGTGCTCGCACTCTCTCTCTCTTGTACGTCATCGTCCTTAACAGCTCTGTCTAATACGGATAGAAGTCTGTCTAATAATCAGATAGAACGGTTAAACAAAGAAATTAATGTATACAGAAAGTATTATAGCGATTGCTTTTATATTAGGCATATTAGTAATAGAAAGGCAAACATTATAATACTTTCTCGTTTGCCGTCAGCATTAAGCAAAGATGCATTTATATAATTTAAACAAATTTTTGAATGACTTATGAACATTTAATTTCACAAACCTTGCAAACTCAGTCGAATCCAGCTGTGAGATCTTGTGAAGTGTGCATTTTTATCCAGCATGATCACGTGTTCTCTGTGTGATGGTCAGTGAATTGAATGCTTTTAAACTATTAACTCGTGATTTCAAATTATACTGTGCTTTATGCATTTGCCCACTGTCATATTCATGTCATTTTCACTGTGTGTTGTATGTAAAATGAGTGTTACACTGGCTTTATTTGAAAAATATGATTCCCAATGCACACAAACTTCCCAGCATACTGAGTCCCCTGTTGGTTACAGTGTTTACCTTCTTTTTAATTATATTTTTATTAAATATTTATTTATTTGTGAAAAATACTGTCATCTAAAGTATAAGCATGCTTCTTTTACACATTTATTTTTTAATCCATTGTCAAATGATTTCAAATTTCTTAAATATTAATAATAATAATTTAAAAAATCATACTGGCTTTATATCGGCCCCCCTGCTTTCCAAGATATCGGCATCGGCTGTCAAAAAATACATATCGGTCGACCACTAAATACGATTATGGTACTTTTAAAATAAAATAAAATAAAAATCTCAATTTGCTCTTTATATTTTCGCTGACAGGAGAAACAATTAAGATATTAAAGCGATCAAATTTGCGATCAAAAAAATACTGCATAATTTCTCATAAAAAAATATTTTATTTTATTATTACTTATCCTTGCAACTTAGGGACCATTTAAAAATCTAATATGCAGTCTGCTTTTGAAACTCTATTAAGGAGACACGTGAGATTAATCAGTAGAAATAAGAAAAAATCTCAATTTGCTATCGAGCGCAGCGTTAGTTCAGTCAGGCCACGGAGGCATAGGCTGCGACCAGATGATGCGGTCAGCTGTCAAATAGCTCCAATCACTACCATTCTCCTATTAGACACGGGACATATATAAGTGGCACTACTGCTGGGTAAGTATGCTCAAATGACTGGCAAGACTCAAACTGCTCTCAAGAGCTATCGCTCGCTCAGGAACTAATCAGACGGCGAATCCATCTCCATAGGAAGCGTTAAATCAGGATATTTTGACAGGATTCCCACTGAGTATCTCACCAGATTTGAAGTCGTGAACTTAAGCGAATTCGCCGCGTTGTTTGTCAAGTAATGGACTGGAAGTGATCTGCGAGCACGGCTCCTCTCAATTGATATAGACACTTTGCCGGCGATTCATCGCCAAAGTTGTACTAATACGACTGACCCAACAACTTTACACGAGATCTGCTTCTCCGCTGGAAGAAGCAAGATATTTAAGAAGAACCAAAGCATCCACGAACAACTGGCCATTTGACCTTTATTTCATCTCTGGACGTCTACACGAAGCTAAGCAAAGTTTCTTCATTTTTATTGCCTAGTGCTATGTTGGTGAACATGCTTCAGACATTGCTCATTGTCCAAAGCTAATTGTTCAGTTATGTTTGCGAGGCATGCAATCGTATTACCACACCGGTAACACTACCAGTTATACTAACGAGCCTTGTTAATCTGTTGTCAAGGCTGTCGATATGAACGGGCTGCTGCTTCAGGCTCATCTATTGGGCATGCATTCATTAAACTTATCGGACTATTTCCAACACACTGTGTTAAATCAGTGATATTCTGTGCTCAAGCTAACTGGTGTATCGATAAAGTGCTTGATACGTAAATTTTGCTCGTATCAATGCTAAACATTTATCTGGACAAGGGTTAATGCTGTTGCCTAAATTCGAGTATTGACCATATCCCGTACTGCTTTAAAGGGGCATGCTGCTCCTTTTAGCTGTTATAAAAGAGCACCCTTCGCTACTTCCAGGGCAGGGGGGCGGGGGCGGGGGCCCCTGGGCTTGAGGGTATGTTTGGGCCCTATTCCTACACTACAAATGCCCTCAAATAGAACATCATTAACACAAAATACACAAACATATGCTTTGAGGTTCATAAACAGTACAATTAATATGCAACATGTCTAGGCTATAGTCAAAGTTTAAATGTTATATTAAATATTCATTATAATATAATAAACATGAAATAACTGAGCAAAAAAAAAAAAAAAAAGACAGATATGTTGGCTTATTAGTATTATAAAAGTTATTATCATATATGTGTCCTCTTATGTCAGGTTCTTAATCAAATTCAGTCTAATAAAAAGACATGCTGGCTATTAACAATCATATGAAATCACTATATCAACAAAATTCATGGATTGTGCATAAATGTTAAGTTTAAATATAATGTTTTAATGAAAAATTAAAGGGATAGTTCACCCAAAAATCAAAATTATGTCATTAATGACTCACCCTCATGTCGTTCCAAACCCGTGAGACCTCCGTTCATCTTCGGAACACAGTATAAGATATTTTAGATTTAGTCCGAGAGCTTTCTGTCCCTCCATTGAGAATGTATGTACGGTATACTGTCCACGTCCAGAAAGGTAATAAAAACATCTTCAAAGTAGTCCATGTGACATCAGAGGGTCCGTTAGAATTTTTTGAAGCATCGAAAATACATTTTGGTCCAAAAATATCAAAAACTACGACTTTATTCAGCATTGACTTCTCTCCCGGGTCTGTTATGAGCGCGTTCACAGCACATCCGGTTCGCGAACGAATCACTCGATGTAACCGGATCTTCTTGAACCAGTTCACCAAATCGAACTGAATCGTTTAAAACGGTTTGCGTCAAAAATAAGCATTAATCCACAAATGACTTAAGCTGTTAACTTTTTTAACATGGCTGACACTCCCTCTTAGTTCAAATAAATCAATATCCCGGAGTAATTCATTCAGTCTTGCTCAGTTCCCTCCTTTGGCCAAGTAGGCCAGTTTGACACTGTCCCCTCCACTCCTCAGGCTTCTGGTTCTTTGCTACGCCCTGGGAAACGTTCAGTTAGACCTCCAAGATACCTTAAGGACTATGTTCTGAACTGATACAGTTGGTTTATTGCTGTGGTGACTGTTACTTGTTTATTTGATGGGAAACGGGGACGTTTCTTTTGTGGGTGGGGGAGGAAATGTAAGGTTTAGAAGTGGAGTTCATATTTCATGTTGGAAAGTTGTAATGCTTAGAATTTAATATGATTTATATTTAAGTTAATATACTAGAAGTATATTTACAATGTTTAGTCAGTTAATTATTTACACCTTTATGTGTTTACATATTTAATGCAGTAAGGATATTCTGCTGAATCTGCCTATCTGATTCACTCACGTTTATCTCAGTCTAAGTCCTTGCTTCTGATTGGTTAGTGACGTCACGTGAAAGGCTGTGTTTAAGGAAGTGTTGTTGTTGTGACGGTGTTCAGTAAAAAGTGCCGCTTGTGGAAGTCTTCTGTCTCCATTCTGCTGTTCATTATCATAAAGAGTGATCTACCACCACATACCGAACCTTCACGTTACATAACCAATAACTCAACATATCACAAACTCTATAATAAACTTTGTAAAGTGCACTGATATATAGAATATAAACTGAGAAATGTATCAGCAATATAGAGAGTGAGAATAACAATCTGCATAGTAAGATTACTAAACAATGAAATATAAGAGATATATAGAAATGAGACTGTATCATTAATACAGACGTTAGTAATAATAGTCACTGAAAGGTATTATCAGCATGAAAATGTTACACTTAAATGTAATAAACTTGAAAACATAAACAATGCACGCTGCGAAGCTAGCGGGGCTAAGCCAATCGTTAAACAGGATCAAATTACACTAGAAAGATTGCTAAACATCAATAACATCATAAACACTGTCAAAGTTAACACGATTGTGGTACACTGTCATAATCTAGGTAATTAACAATATACATTGAAGTAACTTACTTTATCATGAAGTAACTTAGTGAATAGGCAGTTACGCTAAGACCGTACATGCTGTGAATACTGCACTACGTTATTTACACAAGTCATTACTGAAACATCACACAGATCGCAAGTCTTAAACTTAAAGGTAAGAATTCACAACCCTAGCGTGCCTTCAAAAAATCCAAACGATTTACGAAGTAAGGTGTGTATGTGTTGTATCTGTGTGTGTGCTTTAAACTAAGATAAGAGTATGTATGTAAACAGGTAATTTACCACAGTTGTAAAGTGCTGGAAAATTGAAATGTCCTTGGAAGTGCTTGGAAGTGCATGAATTTTACTTTGGAAGGTGTAAGAACCCTGGTGTACTATTCTCTGAAACAACAGGGGGCGACGAGGAGTAATCGTTCTCTAAAACCATTGGGAATCACAAATGAGTAGTCATTAGTTGTGTCCCAAACTTAAGTGCATGGACTCCGAAGCGCGCATTTTAAGTGCGAATGCGTCACAGTGGCGCGACGAAGGGTGTCCCAAACTGAAGTGTGTGGACTCCGAAGTGCGGATGTTGAGTGCGATTGCGTCACAGCGTCACGACGTAAGCTGTCCCAAAGTCAGAATGCGCACTTCGAAGACTGCATTTGAAGTGCGAATGCGTCACCGCGGCGCAACGAAGGCTGACGAATTTCGAAAGCGACTTCAAATCACTTGCGTGCATATGACGAAGGTGTTTATATTCAGAGGCAGGTGAGAGTTCTGTGGAGGACTTCACATTGAAATGTAAGTATAATGTTTTCATTTACTCAAATACCTAGCGAAAGTGTTTAAAGCCAGTTTTTTTTAACATAAAGCCCACAAACAATAAGACAGCCACTATATAAGGCAATGGTCTTTATCTTTGTTGTGTTTTTGAAGTGCTGTCATGCAGGAGATGTCTACAAATGTTTTCACCAAACTTAACCAAAAAGTATTTTGTATGCATGTCCTGCTGTGTCATATTTTCTAATGTTAAGATTGTAAACCTGTCTTTTTTCATAAGTGTTTCCATTTTCTTTTGTTTTAATACTATTCTGGAGAAAGTGAGCATGTGTTTTTGTTGTTAACAGGCATGGTTCATTTGTGAAGTGTTCTGAGACAGGTGAGGGAGCGAGTGGACAGGGAGGACATCAAACTCAAACAAATACATTCTTCATTAGCCAAGAGAAAACAGTGGGGAAAAATGAGTACATTACAGTTTTTCCAATATATTTTTTAAATGTCATATTGTCAATGAAACAACCTAATTTCCGTAGTTTATTTTTGTGATGCAAGTTAAAAATGAAATGCATAAATTGTATACATTATTCATTTTTTTTGTGTGTAATTTATTCGTGTAGCTTATAATTTTTTTCACAAAACATTCTTTTATATGTTTATTTGTTTGTCCAGTAAATACTTTTTCACAAATTAAAACAAATTGTTCTATACATAATAGAAAGTACTTTTTACAACCATTTACAACATAGCTTAGGATTAACATCAGAAAAACAACATCAGTTTGAGCCCGGCCCTGCCTCCATGTGTTCTGGGGTCTTCAGGAGGTCAATTTGTTGGTGAATGGTCAGCACCTCCTTAGCGACTCGGAGGACAATGCGGTGACAGTGGAATGAGGCACATGTCAAATACTCTGGAGACCATCTGTATGATGTACCGCTGGCAGACAGAAGAGAAACACCAGGGTCTGGATCGTGGCACACCATCACTGTTGCCGTTCACTTCCCAGTAGATCCAGCAGCACAGTCAGGGTCTCCCTGCTCAGAACAAAACCATTAAACACCTGTTCAGCGCTGGCACATTCAGCTTTATCCTGCACAGAAGTCTGGTCTGATTTAGGGAAAGAAGGAAAAGAGAAATTGTTTAGAGCTATGACAACGTAATTAGTACAAGAAATATTGACATACTTTAGTAAACTACTTTTAGTAACTACCAATACCATATTGGGGAAAAACTACTACTCATATTTAAAACCTTAGCTGAAGGGATAGTTCACCCAAAAATATAAATTACAAACCTGGAGCAACTGAAGGGTGAGTAAATGATTACAGGATTTTCATTTTTGGCTGAACTATCCTTTAAGTGAAAGTATTATCTTGCATACTCTAATATACTTAAGGTATTGAGAGTAAAAGTAAAGGTATGTGCAGTATTGTCTTGAAAAAAAGAATTTGTGAGGATGGTTTTACATTAATAATACTGCTGCACTTCTGTGTATGTTGCAGTTTACTTCTAAGTATGTTCAAGGTTATTAAATTTAAAGTTGCTGGACATTAAGCTGTACTATGCTCTATTTTTTTAAATACAGTTTTATTTTTATGGTTAACTGCCTAAAAAAATACGGGTTGCAAACCTGTCTACATATGGTCAAGACAATAAACTACATAAAATTGCACCTTTGTAAGATATCAGTCAGCATTTGAACTGCTATGTGTGTATTTTGTAGTTTTTCGTATGTATCATTACATTATTCAAGTAAGCTCCAAGCCAGTACCTGCATTTAAAGTTGTAATCCGACAAAGATCGCAGCAAACCAGTGTAGTTTACCTGGCCTCGGTCTTGGCTAAGCCTGAGGTTCATCACGGTCTCCTCCATTATCATAAAAACAAAAACGAGCAATTCTGGCTCCACCTATCCTGGCAGGACTGTCCTCTCGTCAGCGCTCTTCTCGCACTGTTGATATGCGACAGAGCGCTAATCGGAAACACCTGGTGGTGGAATTAGGAAATCCTGCGAAGGCGGAGCATCTCATGCACTTCGGAGGCCTGGTCTTCGAAGTCCGTGGCCTTCGAAGTGTGCACACTCAACTTTGGGACACAGCTATTGGCTGCATCCGAAACTTTCTTTTACTGTCTATGGAAACTTTAGGCAGCTGACTCGCTGCGTATCAGGCAATGACTTGCAGGCAGCGTTTTTTGCACGAAGGCACCTCATGAACTGATTTTGGACAGGCTTCTGAGCCAGAGTAATGGTCTACAGATGATCTACAGCTAAATATAGAAAGTTTTGGTGACAACTAAGTGGGTATTTCATACAAAACGTTAATTTACAAAAAATTAAAAAAAAAATACACCGACCGCACCTTTAGATGCCATTTTTATTTTTGGCTTAACTGTCACAGAATTGAATGCACAGGATTGTGGGATATCAAAGGCAGCGAGGATACATCTATGCTGCCTTCAAAAATCGGCCAGATGACGGCATCTCAGGAGACAGGATCTGAAGCAAACATTGAACTCTGACGTGCCTTGATGCCTTCCGACCTTGGAATGCATCCTACGAAGGCAGCTTTTTCAGTTCAGATGCAGCCATTGTTTTCCCCACACCGCATCTCTTGGCCCTTAGACCGCTTCAACTCACGACATGTGGTATGTACCCCGTACTTTATACCTGCCATTCATTCCGCATAGGTGCAGCAACCACCGCAGCTTCAACAGTCCCCATACCCATGCTCAAAGCAATGGGTTGATGGTCATCATAAGTGTATCAATGATGCATTAGGCCTACTACTCAGGATGTTATATTAGCGCAAAAGCTTGAGCAGCTCTCTACAGCTCTCTATACCCCTCTGCTAGCCAGTATGCTGCATTAAGAATATCTCAATAACACTGTCTTTTCTCTTTTGCAGGAATGGAACAAGGATGGTTTTGGGGGGGGGGGGGGGGGGGGGTTCTTCTTCAGGCAGTAATACCTCTCATTATGTTTGGGATGTTAATGTTTAAGCTCTTGTATGTTCAATTAATTTGGGAGCAAGAACCCCCATAAGGAACCATACCGCCAAAGATAAATTCTGTTCAATAAACTCCAGTAACTTGCCAAAGTGGTCCTGTCTGAACTTTAATAATGTCACTGAGCTTCTTTGTGAACATTGGATTCCCTAGAAACTGTCGACAGGGAACCTATAAAAAAGAAAACAATCATGGGTTCCTCCAGTATAACTCCACATATAAAAAGAAAGGCCCTTGAAATACTGACAAACTGTTAAAAGTCCGTGCCCTGACATAGACTACGTTACCCATAATGCATATGTAGTTCTGCTCGCTCGTGGTTGTGCTAGGCGCTTTCACTTTCGTGTGGTCCAGGGCCATGAGAGCAGAATTCACGGTGCAGAGAATTGCCATCCTCTGTTAATCCTGCGCTAGTCTTGTGTATAGAAGTGCTGTGTGCGTTCTTAAGATGTAAGTACGGCTTTGCATAAATGACGCGTTTATTGCAGAGTTATTCGCCCAGGTGGCGAAGTTGTTATACTCGTGTTATCCCTACTGCTATACTGCTGATGCCGCTACGGCGCTCCACCAGCGCTCCTAAAGTAGCCATCTACTGTATACTTTAGTTATTGCCTTGCAAATAACTGCAAATATTATATTTAATGTATAGTTCGCCTGTTTTGGCACTTTTCACCATTTGGAGATTTATGGCATTTATGCAAATTCAATCATAGTGTTAGAGCTCCCACTAGTGGATTTTGGTTGTATTGCGGGTTATTTCTTTATGCATCTATATGTAACCATAGCCTACATGTTTACTAATATACATTTTATTGTATTTTTTGTTTCAGATAACCACACACACAAACACCCCTATTCTGTCATATTAATACCTGTAAACCCTCATCATCTCCATGTACCTGACTCAGTAAATTCTCAAACTGCACCATTGGATTTGCCTATTCCTTTTACCCGAGGAAGACTCAGTTGATGAGCAATTCAAAATCAGCCGCAGACGCACACGGTCTCTTACACAAACAGTACACAGTAAAACATATTTTAGGCAACATGTTCTGCTAAGACCGAAGGAAATGAAACAAAATGGTGCATGGGGTGTCTTTTCACTTTTACAGCTGGACAGTGTTCACTCAAAAGACTTTTCTTTTTTTTCTTTTTTTTTCTTTTTTTTGGTTGAATAACCCACACAGAAACAGATAAAAAAAATTACATGTATGAGGTTAAGCTCACTTAAAGAAAACTTACAAGTATTCTTGCAATATAAAAACTACTAAACTTGTAGTTTACTTCATAAACTAAATATTGTTCTACAACTTTTTAACTAGTGAACTATCTGTATATATTTTCTAAGCACATTTATAAAAATTATTTAAATGTCTTTAACTATTTCCAAATCCTGGCTTAGTCTAAGCCCTGTCTACGAAGTATAAATATACTTAAGTATTCTTAATAAACTGAACTTGTCAGTCACATTTATATAAATAATAATATAACACATTTATAATAAATAATGTGACAGTATATAGAGAACAAATGATTGAAATCACTTTTTTTAGGCACTGAACTGGTTTTCAAAGATAGTGCCTCAAAGAAATGTGTCTGGAGAGTAAGAATTCTAATGAATAATTATGTAATTAATTTCATAATCCAATGTATGCTGGGCAAAAAGAGTTTTATGAAAGTTGCAAGTCATTTTTATAGTTTTATGAGCTGCAAGTCATTCAATAACAGTCCCATGTTTAATCAGTGAAGTGAGTAAAGTTAGTTCATTTATATAACATTACCACATTTCATTAACAATGGTAATTCAAAGAGCTTTATATAAAAATGATTAAACTTGAAATGTATTAAAAATAAACAAGAACATGCACTGACAAGCATTGTGTAAAAATAAAAATAAATAAAACAGATGGTGCGTACAAATGCATTTATTTTTCCAAGCAGTGTTTATGGAAGCATTACAAATATTGTCACCCAAGCATAAACAAATTAGCAATTTAATACAAAGATTATTAAAAAACATTATGGTCCAACCCATATGCACTTTTTTCATGATTAGAATCACTCATAAAACAGCAATTTCGAATGAACATTTTTGCTCCCCTGTCAGAATTTACTCATGTGTAAGAAATATAGGTCAACTTTATGAAAGAAAAAGCAAAAGGCAACATATGAAAGACTCCAATTGAGCAATGAAGCATATCTTCAAAAGACTTAACAGCTTACTAGCACATCAGGTAATCTAAAGCATTTCTGTCACACAAGAAACTCAAGTGTGTAAGTGAGACATAATTGTTAATTCAAACATTGGTTATTCACTTGTACATTTGAATCTGGTTCTCCACAAAGGATACAACCTCGTTGGTCACAGCGGTAAAGTGGCACACGATCAGCAATCTTCTGTAGTTCCTCACGCAGATTTTCTTTGCTTTGGTCTTTATTATAGACATATGTGTAAACAAAGGCTTTAATTCCCTGGTATTCCTTTAATTCATCAAGACCTGGTATAATATTATTATTAACATTATTATTAAGACATCTGTCTATACAGGGAGAGTTTAAGGTGTAGAAAACCACACATCCATCCTTTTTTTTATTCATTAAGTATGTCAAAGGAGAACGCTTTGGAGGATTCATCAGTAAATACTCTGAATGTGCATCTTTATGAACTCCTGCAGCGATGAGTTCAGTGCCTCTGTAAACATACTTGCTGTCACGATTTATGTTAGGTTTAACATTTTCCGATTTATCATTCAGCAGAAAGTTGGTTTCTGATGGATAGAAATCACTTCGACACTGCTTCTTTGGGACATTTATGGCTACTGCATACTGGCCGTTTTCATAACTGGTTGAAAAAAGAAAAGAATTATCAACATTTACAAAAGCAAAATTATTGAGAAATCAAACATGCATGCTGGGTCTGTGTGCAACCGTGCAAACTTTAATGGTAGGAAAAATTCATTGTGGGTAAAATGTGATAAAATGTACATTTTATCTGTCTATAAAGCAAGCGTACAAAAATGTATTTGTGCTAGGAACACATGTTAAGAATGAACACCTATGAATACTAGTGAGATGATATTATCATTTGTGGCTACATAATGCGTATACTAATGTTGAAAAATACAGTCTTATTGTAACAGTGTTACCCTCTCATTTTATTCAGCATTATAAAAACATACCTTCGATGAAAAAAATTTTGAATCCTGGAAAGGGTCTGAATGTCCACATTTTCATTCACCACACTTTGAATACAAGAAAGCAGAATAATCCCGAGAAGGACCCTCATACACACAGTGAAAACCTTAAATGAGCAAAAACATAAAATGATCAACAGTCATAATTTTCCTCCATGTATTAGCTGCATAGTCACGATCTGAATCATGTGTCGTTCCCATTCTCCTCTCTGTCACTTCTACTGCCCTGTCAATTGCTATCACTAAAATTACAAGAAGAAGAGAGTAAAATGAAAATTTTAAGTGGACTAACAATTAATTGTAATGCTGCTTACCATGATGACTGTCGTAGATTCTAGAGAAGATGCAGTGCACTGAGCTGCTCAGAGTTGATGTGTGAAGTCTGCTCGGGTGTGAGAGTTGTGAACTGGTGAAGCAAACACATCACATTTATTCTGCCCTTCTATGGCCATCTAGTGACCATTTCAGCGTACCCATCCAGCATATCTCTCTGTTTATTCAAATGACCTGGCAGGTTTTTTTAACCAGTTATTAGTCATGTGTGATCACAGATGAGAAGAGACACGCAGCACAAGTATTCAGTCACATTCAGCTTCTGTGTCAAAGGGTCAAATGTGTGAAAAAAAATCTTTCACTGAATGTGTGAGCAAGGTTGCAGAAGCAACCATTGTTTGCTCTGTTGCAAGGGTTTTTAAGAAAATATACAGTAGCTATAAATCTGTTATTGGTTTACTCTAGCAAAAATTTACATTTTGTAAAGCATGCAATATTACATTTTATGTATATTTTATTTGCAAATTTTAATGTTTACTGCAATTAAAACAGAAGAAAATACACCAAATAAAAAAAGCATAAGCGTTAAAGCATTACTTTTCTTACAGGCTATCACATTCAGCTTTGTTCTCTTCACACTGATAATATGGCAAAGCAGGTGCAGTTTTCTTTAGTCTGTTTATCATCGCCAGCTTTTCATTCTCTCTCCAGATTATTTTGAATGTAAAGGCGTAAATTTCTACATATTCTTTCAACATTTCCAGATTGCTTTTAATGCCGAATCACTTGCTGAACATTCTCAAAGATCTGTACAATATTCATGAGTTATTAGGTCCACAATCTGACCGACTGCACAAGTGCAAAAATGAAGCAGGCTGATCAGGACGATCCTCTGTGGTACAGTAAAAACCTGAAGCAAACAAACACAAAAACAAACACTCATATACAAAATATACACACAAATTCATTTTGTCTGTAAAAAAAAAAAAAATAATAATAAAAAAAAAACAAAAAAAAACAACAAGACCAATTTTCCAAACAACAAGACCAGTATGCAATGCACTGTAGTATTTTAATCTTTATACATTAAGCTTTATGCTTTATATATCTTTATAAATGTGCCTACTAAATTGTTGGTGATGTGTTTAATCTATTTCACACGTGTTTAGGTTGAAGTGCATTTCAGATTAGGTTTGGAACACACTTCGAACCTATTTATCAACACACTTTTAGCACACTCTTTAATGTCATGATGCTTCACAAACTTGACCAGCTTTCTACTTCAGCACGTTCACACTTAATTACTGACTCCTTTAACTCTGTAAAGACTGACATATGAAATAATAGTCAGAAACATCTATGTTTTAATAGGGCAATTTATTGAATGTTTCGATAAAATATGTATAAAGAAATAAAAAGGTTTGCTTTTTTTAAGTATCATATTTAATACACCAGGCTTTTGTATGGCTCATATTACACTCTAAAAATGCTGGGTTGTTTCAACCAAACTGTTGGGGTACATTTTTACATTAAATTTTTAACCCAAAAGTTGGGTTACTCCAAATTTGACCCAAAGTTGGGTTGAAATAACCCAGCATTTTTTTAGAGTGTATGATATAGTAAGAATATGGGGCTCAAACTCAAGAAAGAAAACAGAAAAAAAAAAAAAAAACAGAGGCCCAAACTGAGCAAAAATATACAATTTGTGCAGATTCTGGTGCTTACCATATCAAAAACATGAAACTCTGATGACTGTAATGTAAATTAATTAATTAGTATAGCATCACTTACATACAATGATATAAATATCAGTCATCACGCTATATCTCCCAATAATATGCCTTAGTAAATTGATATTTAAATGCATAGTTTAATTAAGTGTTCATCTTGAAGTATTACTTTTATTATATTTACTTTATAAAAATGAATACAGATTTCACAGCAAAAATACACGAGAACCACAACCTAACGGTGGATGTTTCTACAATTATATCAAAAGGCCTTTTATTGCTAAAACAGTATGAACTAATCAGATGGCATGTAGTACATTGTGTACAACAGGGCTGGTTTTTTTTTTTTAGCTTTTTAAAATTTTGATCATGTTATTTTGATCATTTTATAGGCTTTAGAAAGTTGCATCAATCACATATGATACAGAAAAAAAGAAATATCAAATATGATACAGCTTTATAGGATTAATAATACCATTGAACACCTTTATTTATCTTGCGATGTTGTACTTTCTCAACATGGTCAAGAACCTATAACTTCCTGCAAAACTCTCATGGGTTCCACCAGTAACAGCATAAGAGAAATATGGATCCACTTTCATTTCAGCATTTGTCTATTTATTTATTTATTTATTTTTGGTTAATACATGCCAGTTATTGTAATTATAATATCATTTTAATCATTAATATTCTAAACAATAAATTGTCAAAATATATAATAATAATAAAAATAATAATAAAATTATGTCCTTAAAATGGTTATCAATTATTTTTCTATTATTATATAAATGGTAGTAATAGTAGTAGAAGGCATATGTGTTAAAAACTTGGTGAAGTACTGATTAATTACAGACTGCTCTTATGACACAATCTAGAGGACACTGAATGATCAGGCAATTTAAACAAGTCCTTACAGTCATTTGAGGCTGCAGGATGAGACAAAGCAGGTTCTCAGTCAGTACAACAGACAGTAAGATTAATCTGCCATTCATACAATTTTTAAGTTGTGTGCCTTTGACTATTCTGTTGTATTTATTTATTTTTGTGTTTTAAAACATGACTAGAGACTGATCGTTTGGTCTGAAAAGTCTTACACTAAAAGTTTGTAATGAGTAGCCTACATGAATGCTAGACACACTCAGTAAAATTAGAAAGCAGGTGAAAATTAGAGTGCTGATGCACATATTTAGTCAGACTAAACTTCTGTTTAAGATCAACTGTCTAAAAAAGGCACTTATCTTTATCTTCCACTAAATAGTTGGTGATGTATAAAGTCTTTCACACATCTTTCATGCACTGTGTTTTGGTCTCATGTTGCATGCTAATAGCTAAAAAATATAGTCAAAACGCACTATAAATCTATTTATCAACACTTTTATAATTGTATATTGTATATTGTATAATTATACACATGTATAATTATTTTATTATTATCCACAGAACAGATGTTCAAGAATAATAATTCAAACAGGTGTGTGTATGGTTAGTACAATTCAGATTTCATAGCCCAGTGTGTGCTGCGCAAAAAGATCTTATGAAATAAACAATTCAATTATTGACAAAAGCAGTTCTCGCAAATACAAAAGTATTGATTTCGTTCCAGGCAGACAAAAAGGATTCACAGCATCATCTTTCAAACAATTCTGACATTCCATCACATTTGTACTTGTACACCAATAAACAGGCAATAACAGATTAATAATTAGGAAATCGTTGCCAGTTTCCTTCCCGACATACTTCCTGAGATTTCCAAAGACAAAAACATTCATTCCCTCTTTTCGAACATTTGTCCAGTTTGCAGGGCCCGGAAAAATATTGTCAGCACCCTTAATGCACGTTTCCACACAAGGTGAGTTGGAAGAATAGAAAACCACACAGTTGTTTTGATCTGCATTGTTTAGAAGTGTGTTCATGGGAGAATCACCTGGAGGATAGAGCAGAATATGCTCAGAATTCTCACCTGTTACTACATTTGGCCTCGCAGCAATGACATTGTGTGACGCTGAGCGGAGCAGTTTTTCCTTCAGAGATAATATCTTTGACATATTCCGCCTCTTCTCTGCTGAACACATTCTCAATTTGAGATTGTTTGTTTGTACACAGATATCGTGGGACACTGATTGCTATTGCATACTGAGCATCAGTTCCTATCTTGGTCTTTGGCTGGACACTGGAAGACATGAAATATGTATACAGTTATAACAATTCTCAAGAAACATTCCTTGTGCATTTTTACATTCAAACTGCATGTACATTTACATGCATTTTACTAATTAAAAACTGAATTATTAATTCATTTGACTAAAATCTGTACAAACGGACTTACTTTTAATCAAAATATTGGATCATTTTAGTAAGGACAGCAGGGTTCACCTGCCCCTGAATGTTTTGAACACACAGATGAAGCAAGCAGAGGACGATGAGACACTTCAGTGAAGCCTTAAGTGAAAACATCATTCATTTCAGCAGAAAACTTGAGTTACCTTCATGCAGGTGATAATATGAGGGACAAGACAAGGGTGTTGAAAACAGAACAGAAAAGAACTTTACTTAAACTTACCATTGTGACTGCTTGAATTATTAAGAAGATGCTTATATTTTCAGAGCAGAAGTACTTTTCTTTCTCTTCTGATATGCTGATGGTTGAGAGGAAAAGAGACATATATAAAGACCTGACTGGTTTATAATTTACAAACCCACTTAGTGTTTAACTAGAGTGTATTGGATTTGTGTGTGTTTGTGTGTGTGCTTCTCACATTTGTTTAAGATATCCGATAAACGGGTCCAGATAGAATCTGTCAACAGTCTTATCCTTCTGTAGAATAAATATAAACATGGAAAATGTGGTAATCAATACAAACAGCACTGTACATAACCATAATCTATTCATCAAATTATGGTGTCATTAAACAAGACCTAAAAGACCTGAAACAATTATATATAAAAAAAATATTTTCACACTAGTCCAGTGTGTCACAGTTATGTTCTGTTAAAAGTTTTCATGGACTTTTAGTTTGTTTATCTTCAGTCACATGTGTCCTTAGTTCTAGTTTATCACAACTCATCTGTGAAACAGTGGGGCCTTAAAGAATTATTATTATTATTTTTTTTAATTGAGACTATTAGGACAAACATTAATGTTTCCCTATAGCTCTTTATTTACCTTCAGTTTTCTGAAGAGCACACATCTCACTGAAGTTGTATTTGCTAACCTTTGCTTGACATAAGATGTGGTGTATTCCAGAAAGCAAGGTGAACTTACCGTCACATATAACCTGAACTCTCGGTTGATTAACCCAAGCCTTGCTCACTTGAGGTATGCTGGTTCCAAAAATGCATCTGTGAGAAAGTTCATGGTTAACACACAAAGCAGTATACAGTATAGTAGTGCTTGCACACATTTCACTGGAGATGTTTTCTTTTTACTTTTGGTTGATACTATATAAGCAGCATCAAGGTTAAATCTGAATCATACAATAATGGGCATACAAATGAATGTGTGCAAACTGTATTTTAAAATATTATTTGCAGATATATTATTTGTAAATATATTTTATACTTTGTCTGTGTTAAAGACCAAATCAAGTGTAAATTCATCTGTGCAATGTTGATATGGGACCCTGATGAGTACAGAATTCTGATTAGGTTCATCATGTCTGGTTGGTTTTAACCTAGAAGACAAATCACACAGTTACTACCTTTTTTCCCTCACTTTTGGATATTATTAGAATTAACATTTCAGGATTGTACTTACTTAGCCTATTGTAAACTGTGCAAATATTGACTTACTTATCATCAGAAATTCACTGTCTCCTAATGACCTTGAATATACAGATGAAACGGGCAGAAGATGAACAGCCTTAGTGCCACAGACACCTAAATTACTAACCGGATAAAAAATAGAACAAGACAGAACCCATGATGAACAGAAACACTTGTGAAGTTCTGAGCTCCTCAGAGATGAGGTTTCAGATCCACTTGATATAAATAAATAAATTTAAAAATTACTTGTAATCTTTAACAAAGAAGGCTGTTTGACAAACTGTTTGACATTTTGCAAATAATTTAATTCATTTCAGTTATGATAAACTATATAGTAAGACTGAAATATTATATAACATGAATGTCCTTTCTTAAATAACAGTCTGACTAGCTCTCAGCTGGCTCTCTCTGCTTAACACTCTGTTTTCTGAAAAGAGCTTTTAAAAATTAATGTTTGAGAGAGAATAATCCTCCATTTACATATACTTGTGCATCAAGCAACAAAACCACATGCAACAATTTTCCCTTCAGGTGGACTATTGTGAGTAAATGACTGTACTTTCTCTGAGACTTACTTTAACGAACTGCTACCTCTTTTTTCAATTTTGTTATAAAAGGTACAGAAAGGAATCATGCTAGAGCTGCACAAAATTACATAATGAAAGCAGTGATTGGCTGCTTTGTCATGAGACTGAAATATAAGACATTATTCACTGTAAATACTTTTATACAATAATAATACAGACAATTACATTTTCAGCAATGTCAAATTATTGCATGATTTAACATATTTTCATTTGACTTTGCAGCACTGAAAATCCAACTTATATGCATGTTTTGCTGCTCTTTTGTCACTTTGTGTTCAAAGGTGGAATATGTGATATGTGGAAAAAGTTAGTTATCCACAATGAACAGAAAAAGAAATAAAACTCAGAGGGTTTGTTTAGTTAACACTTAATGCATTTACCTGCTTCAAGGTTTGTGTTTGCATTTGTGCATATGTTATTCTGAAATTAAACCACCATACAAGAATTGCTGAACAAATGTTTATTTTTCATCATGCAATAAGCCATTATATATCAGTAATTATTACAAGACAGCTGCCATCTAAATACAGTATAAACACAATGACTTTCAAGACCTTTTCTAAATATTTTACCCTCTCTCTTTTCTTCATTTCTGCATCCTGTAACACTAGTACAGACTTCAGCTAGGTTAGACACTACAGTCACCAAAATGAGCTGCATTTCATTTACTTAGAGTACAGTAATTGATTAAGTTTTTGAGAACTTGACCATTTTACAGTACTTGATGGGGACAGGAGCATGAAGTCTTGACAATGTTTTTCTTACATGGTGCATGTTAACATTAATTTGTTATAGGCATAACAGTTTTATTCACAAAGCGATAGAAGGGAACACGACGCACAATCTCTGTAAAGTTTTCAGCGAGACTTTTTTTAAAGACAAAGGCTTTAATTCCAGCATGATTTTTCAAGATTTCAAGGTTTGGTAAAATGTCATATCTATTATCTAATATATTTTGACAGGGAGAGTAGACGGTGTAGATGACAACACAGCTGTCATTTTTTCTACGTTGTAAGAAGTTTTTAAAGGTTAAGCATGAGTCATTTTGGAGCAGGACATACACTGACTTACTTGTGCAATTTACTGATATTTTGCAATTACATTTTCCTGCTGCCATGAGGTCTTCACCCTTGTAAAACTGGTTTTCTGATTTAAAAATGGCATTTCTCACACGTTTTGCATTCTTATCCTGAGTCAGGAAGTTCTTATTTGAAGGATCAAAGTTCCCTTGACAATGATTCATGGGTACATTGATGGCAACAGCATATGAATCCTCTTTGTCATTATAGCTGTAAAACATCAAATAGAGCAAGATAAGAAGAGTTTTGTGATGACCAGCATAAACACTGTTTACTAATGACATCTTATTTCTTTACTTCTTCTTTGTGCTACAGCATATAGTAAAATATTCTTTTTAAAACCTTGATTTTATGCACTTTACTCACTTCTGCTCAAAGAAGTCAATTATTTGTGCAAGAGATGTAAGGTTCATCTTCGGTTCTTCCATACTTTCTGTCCAATGATGAAGCAGAAAGAGCAGCAGGAGTCCATTCAGAAACACAATGAACTTCTAAAGAGATAAAAAAAAAAATCCACACACACACACTATTAATAACATTTGACACTGACAGTTAAATTTCTTAGTGTAAAGAACATTTTAATAACCTAACCTAACCTTTTTTTGCTATAAAGATCCTTTTGTGGAATAGAAAGATTCATATGGAACCATCCATGCCAATAAAGAACCTTAATAATTAAGAGTAAATTACTACTTCTAACAAATTGAATGAAAAACATATAAACATATGAACATTACTGACCATTGATGCTGAAGGTTTAGGGATGATGTGTGAGTCTTCTTCAGAGGCAAGAGTGAAGATGCATGTGAAGTGATGAAGAAGCTATATATATGATCCTGGCCCTCTTCATCAGCATCATCACAAGACCAAGGGAGGCTACATGATCACTCTCTCTTTCACTGAAGTCTTTGGCAGGGTTTAAGCATCTCCAGGTGAGCAATCATCCACCACCCAAATGTCAAATGGTCAAAAACACAAACACAAACATACTTTTGAGTGCTCATCATACAAATTTTTTACCTTCATACTAAATGTTTCCACTTACTTTGTAAACAACAATATTTTTTATCGTTTACTGAAATTGTCTTCCGTGTAACCTGCTGTTGTGTTCAGTTTAGACAACAAAACAATTGCATGGTTTCTGTAAGAGGCATTATGTAGCATGTTTCATTTGTTGTTCTTTTGTGAATGTGCATGTCTGTTGAAATGATATCTGTCATTTCTTATCACTTTTGTCAGTCTCAGTGTTTGTTATTGTTTTTAATAAAATGTTTATCTCATTCATTTTTCTAAATTCCAAAGGTTCCACAAAAATTTTGGAACTTCTGTGGGGACAAAATATATTAGTTGCTGGCAGCATTGTTAGAGATGATTCATTTTCTCTTTAACGCCAATAATTGTCATTAAATTGTGTTAAAATGTTGTTGTCTTGAGGAAAGCAGTGATTACAAGCTGTGTAAACTACCATTTGTGAGCCTACATTTATTAAGACATAGAGATGCTTTCAAGAAACACAGGTCTTTTCTTTGGGTCTTTCTTGCAGGGTGGTCAGCGTAAATTAAGTCCACAGAAGGAAATGGTCTGCCATGGCCTTTCAGTTTTTTTTTATATTTAATATGAGGTAAATTCTAGAATCGTCTTCTCTGAATGAAGCCTGAATTATACATTTATGGCTACACTCCTTAGCAGTCATGTAAACAGCACCACCAGACGGAATATCAATATTAAGATTCAATAGGTGGGATATTTCTTAGTAGCTAGTAATGTCTGTGTGGAAACGCAGACACTCCACCTACTTAACCAAAGTCTTAAATCTACCCACAGATCATCGTCAGATCAGGTGAGCACAGTCTTTGGGTGAGCCCTTATTCGCTACGTCAGACAGAGGCAGGATCTAACAGACATCACTCAGAACACACGGATCAAGCCCCCACAAGGGTTGTCAAGCCCGCGGGTTTAAAGCAGAATTGGGTTACTTTTACACTTTTGCTATGCTATCTCTCCACTAATCCCACGAAATGCGATTTTGATGGTGCGGACCCCCGACAGAGGGGAAAACCGCGAGGGAAAAAACGTGATTAGGCTGTTTTAAATAGCAAGTTGGAATGGTTTTGTTTTTTAAGTCCTGGCAACCCTGCCCCGCACACAAAGCTCTGGTTATATTGTACATATAGTACAAGTCAATAGGTGTCAACATCGTACAGTCTACATGCATGTCGTACCAATGTTTATTAGATCCATGTCGCACAGTGTGACCTGCAATGATGTTATAGGATTGCTAATATGATGTTACTTTATTGCACCAACTTTACATAATAGCACAAAAGACCATTTCACAAAAATAAATATATAAGCAAACAAACAAATAAATAAACCTTATGAGTGAGCATGACCCGAGACTCTACTAAAACACTACAGTCTTCGTATTCACGTATTCAAAACAAACAAAGAAACGCATAGTTTGATGGAGTGTGGAATCATGGGAGTTGTCGTCTTCATCCCCACAGCCGATGCAATCCGAAGGGACTTGGGTAGAAATCATGTTCATGGATGAGCTAATGTATTAAAGATTTATTAACATCGTAGTATGAAGCAGGGTAAGGTGGAAAGCCGTCGAAGCGAAGCCAGGCCGCTGAAGCGATTGCTAATGAGAGCCGAGCACGGTTAAGGCTAGAAGGGATACATACGGCGGTACTGGGCACGCGCACATCACTACAGCATAATTTTCGCCACACTGTACAACAAAAATTACTGTTTTTGCATTATTGTAAGGGGTAGGTTTAGGGTGGGGTAGGTGTAGCCATTAATAAAACACAGTCTAATAGGTAGAAAATAAGAGCTTTTATTATGCCACAGTAGACTGCTTCCGCTCCTTCCGGTCATGAGTATGTGGGGAAAAGCGGCACTGTTTTATCATAGTTTGAAAGATCTGTTATAATGCTACTCTATGCGGTCGTCACCTGTCTAATAAAATATTATAGCGTCTTTGGTGTTTCCATGTTTTCTACAAAACAAAACCGGAAATTGAGGGTGTATGACATCATTGGCAGGCAACACAATGACACAGTCCGCTACACTAGTTAAAATAGCTATTTCTCTGGATTTAAACATTCTCCGAAACATTTGGGAGTAATGTACGTACACAAGTCGGCAAAATACACAGTTCTAGTGGTTTTTGGATATTTTAATGAAAAAATCTTACTGTGCCTTTAATGTTACGACTCCTGTATGTCACTGTAATTGTCTTTACCTTGATTACAGTCGTCATCCATCAAAGCTTTACTAGTGCGACACTGGCTTCTTTTTATCCAACCGAGAGTTATAGTTTGTACATCTCATACAGAGGTTTTGAGCCGCTGTTCAGTCTGTATTTCACACAGTGTGATGAGAAACAGCTTGAGCTGCTCCGAAACACAGAATATGTAGGCTACAAGAGAGGTGGTGCTGTTATTTATTTATACACATTTTAAATGATTTCGCATATTAATAAATAACCTATTAATTTGTGAATTTATTATATTTTAATTTTAATTAAGATTGTATGGTTATAAAGGTAAAGGAAAACCCTCCCATATGCACACTGCCTCCACTTAACACATGAATTAACATGAGTTTCAATCCACTTTCCTAAACACAATAAGCTGTTTTGCTTTTTACATGTTGCAAAAAGTGTTAAATACATTGTGATCATTGATTCCCAAAAACCTAAGAAACAGTGCACACTCATTAGTTAAGTTAAATATTCTTCATTATGCAGTTTGTTTCATCTATTTATCTTTAATTAAAAATAGTTGATCATTAAGTCAGTTAAACTATGTTTGGATTAACATTCTATTCTTCATATACATGTGTGTAGCCTATAATATAACCAGAGCTTTGTGCGCGGGCCAGGGTTGCCAGGAGTGTGAAACAAAACCAGCCCAATTGCTATTAAAAACTATCCCAATCAAGTTTTTTCTGCAGTTTTCCCCTCCATTGAAATCACTTTCTGGGGGTTGGGGAGACATCGCTTTAACCAGCGACATAAAAACAACCCACGTTAGTAGTGTAAAAGCAGCCTAATTCCGCTGTAAAACTGCTGACTTCGCAACCCTGGCCCGTATGGCAAGCCGTTTTAGCATTTAAAACTTTGTTTTGACTATCCATAAATATAATTTTGCATAGTCACAACTGTAATTCCAGATATTGCAATTATGACTCGTTGTAATTGGAATTAAGGTATCTACAATGTCATTTTGACTAGTCATAATACATATTCCAGATATCTACAATACTATTACGACTAGTCATAATCTTCCATTGACTTCAATTGAAAAATATTTTCGGATATCTTTAATTGAGTTTTGACTAGTCGTAATTCCAATTCAAGATATCTTTAAATATGATTTGACTAGTCCAAATACAATTTAAGATATCTTCAATTCAAAATTTTTAAAGATATCCAAAATACATTTGTAGATATCTGCAATTTATTTATGACTAGTCAAATTACAGTAGTAGATATCTTGAACTGGAATTTTGACTAGGCAAATCATATTTAAAGATATGTTGAAATGACTAGTCAAAACCCATTTTAAGATATCTGCAATTTAATTATGGATATCCCAATCAGATTTTTGAGTAGGAAGAACTATATTTGGAGATATCTGCATTTAGCTTTGTAACTAGGCGTAATTGCAATGTAGATATCTGGAATTAACAATTTGACTAGTCAAAATACGTTTATAGATATCTACAATGTGCATGCAAATACACCTTTGTTGAGCCCCACCTTAAACATTTTATTTAACCAATCCTAGCTCGGAAACTGTTGTCATCTGCAATTTTGTCTAAGAGTTGTATAATAAAGGTCCTGCGTCTTTGGGTGATTTTAAACTGTTTTATACAGAAGTAATTCAAAAGTATGGAAATAAAAATGCAGCTGGAGCATGTGTAAAAGTGGTAGGCTATACAGAGAGGACTTAAATGGGCTTTTGTACTGTTTTATATCGTAATGTTTAGACTTGTGTGCTGTGGATTAAATTGTTTTAGCCTTTACTTACAAATGAACACATGTATAAGCTTCATGTCAGCCGTTGCAACATTTGATATAATGTTTAAAGAATCGGAGTGTCTATTTACACAAAGTGCAATCCTGCCTTGTTGTCAGAGGCTAGCTACACTATCGCCCACTAACATGTGATTGGGAAAGTCAAGACTGGAAAACGAACCTACAGTAAGTCAGTGTCAGTTGCAGTGGAGTAGCGGTTAAAGTGCATGCTTTTTGTCGCAATCGACCAGAGTTCGCATCCGCCTTTTGCCAAACATTTTTTTCTCCCTTTTCAAATCTCATATCGTATCAGAAAGGCATTTATTTTCAATAAAAATAAAAGGAAATAATTAAAAAGTTGAGAAAAAATATCGGGTAGGGTTAGGGTGGGTGTAGGGAGGGCTTTATTGTCCTAATAAGGTGGCATCCATTTAAAAAGTTGAATTCAAATTATAAGTTTTATAATGTACTACAATACTGAGGTGCAGATAATTGCCACTATTTGAAATAAGTAGAATAAATAACAGAAATCTTTTAACATATTTTAACATAGTGTAAATAGAATCTATAACTATTTCAACTTAGCGTAAATAGCATATCGTTAAAAAATACTGCTATTTTCACTTAGTGTAAATAGAATCCATTGCTATTTGCACTTATTGTAAATAGCATTTATTGCTATTTGCACTTAGTTTAAATAACTTCTATCGCTAAGAAAATATGCTATTTACACTTAGTGCAAATAGCCGCTGCCTAAAAGAATACATCACTGAACACAGCAGAATATCATCATCATGGATCTCTTGTTATAATACAAAACAATACTCCCACCTTGTGGGCTATTTGCTATGGAAGCTCATTTCCGCCACTTAATAAAGAAATAAAGAATTAATTAATTAATTAATTAATAGCAACTTTTTATCCTACAATTATACAATTTATAACTCACATTGTTTATATCTCACAATTCTGAGAAAAAATCTGAGTTAAAATAAAAATAAATGCAGAAAAAAAATAAAAGTCAGTTTGAATGGTAAGATAAAAAGCTGCAAATTACCTTTATTTTTCATTCCATGGAAACAAGCTGCCATAAAGACACAAGTGAACCTGAATTCATACACAATGTAACCTAACCTTCTCATAAATGTCATCAATATCAGTTAAACTTTCATTAAATTGTAATCTTTTTAAAATCAGCCTTCACCTTTTTTGACTGTATCTTAGGCATTGTTCTTGTCCGTCGTGCATTTATATGTACTGTTTTTTTAATATATAATTCCATTTTTTGTCATTATGTCTAAATATATAATTAATAAATTCGGATGAGCAGTTTGCGATTTTCTGCCTTTATTGAACATTGCACTGCATTTGGTCCATTTTGCAACATGATTCAATAAAAATCACAGCGCTATAGCTACATACATGCGCTCTGGAGACTTTTTTACCACATAAGGCTGCATCCAGATTTATATAATAATCCATGAAGCACTTCATCCAGTAGCTTTTCTCTCCGTGACAACAAAAGCAGATTATGTTGTTAGCAGAGTAGGCGGGCAGGAGCTCTGGGAGGAGCTGAGTAAATTTATTCGCACGTCACACAACAGCAATTCGACTAGGAGCAATTGCAATTCAGATATCTTAAACTATAATTGTGACTAGCCGAAACTGAATTAGAGATATCTCTAATTACATTTGCAGATGTATGACGCGTCTATTGAAGATATCAATAAAGTAATTACAGATATCTTAAATGGAGTTTTGACTAGTCAAATCATATTTAAAGATATCTCTAATCAAATTTCTTACTAGTGCAATTATAATTGCAGATATCTCTAATTGTCATTGTGACTAGTCGAATTATAATTATGACTCGTCAAAATACAATTGTTCCTATCTTAAATTATATTTATGGATAGTCAAACCAAAGTTTTAAATGCTAAAACGGCTTGCCTTGATCCATGTGCATTGTTTCGAGTGAAGTCTGTTAGATCCCGCCTCTGTTTCACGTAACAAATGAGAGCTCACCCCATGTGACGATGATCTGTGGGTAGAGTTAAATCAAAGACTTTGGTTAAATAGGTGGATTGACTGCACTTGGACACAGGCATTACTAGCTACTAAAAATATTCTACCTAATGAATCCAAATGTTGATATTCCATCTGGTGGTGCTGTTTACACAACTGCTAAGGAATGCCTTAGTAAGTGTAAATGTAGGAGAAGTATCAGACATCAGCATCCTCATTTACTTTTTAAAATGTTTACTGTATAATTTAGGGTTCACTTGTTTTTTGTTTGTTTTTTTTGGCCTCAAAATCAGTTTAAAAGGCCATGGAAACACCTTCCACTCCACAAATTCAGTTTACTGACCACAATGCAGGAAACGTCAGGGCTGGGTTTCTCAGTCTCTATGCTTTGATTAATGTGGCATACAAATGTGTTTTGCTCAGTTTTTATTGTTGGCACAAGTTAAATTTTCATCATTTGCTTATTTGTGAAGGTGCAGATTTGCTTTTATTTACATAGACACTGAACACAGACGTCTGGGTCTTTACATTTTTAGACAGTTTGAAATCACTGGTTTCCTCAAGACAAAAACAATCCAGAAGTTCCATGTTTTTGAGGGAACTTTGGAATTTTGGAAAATAAATGACACACAAACATTTTACAATTGATTTACAAAGTAAGTGAAAACATTCTTTAGTAGGAAGGTGGCAAATTTAACAGATGTGCCCTTCAAAAGTATATGTTTGTGTTTGTGTTTTTTGCCATTTGACATTTGGGTGTGTAAGGTAATCTTTACTGGAGTTGTTTAAACCCTGCCAAAGACGTAGGTGAAAGAGTGAGTAATCATGTAGCTTTTGGCATCTTCTATTGATCTTGTAGTGATGCTGATGAAGAGGGCCAGTCAGGGGTCCAGGAACATAAATAGCCTCTCCTTCACTCTTGCCTCTGAAGAAGACTCACACATCATCCCTGAATCTTCAGCATTAATGGTAGGTAATGTTTTATACACTGTTTTTCATTCAGTTTGTTAGAGGTAGTCATTTACTCTTAACCATGAATTTTCTTTATTGGCATTGATGGTTCCATGTAGATATTTCTATTCCACAAAAGGCTCTTTATAGCGAAGAAAAGTTCTTTAGGTTATTAAAATGTTCTTTACACTAAGATAAAAGGAAGGAAATGTCAGTGTCAAATGTCACATTTAGTTATTAAGTATAGTGTGTGCACATGTTTTATCTCTTTAGAAGTTCATTGTGTTTCTGAATGGACTCCTGCTGCTCTTTCTTCTTCAGCGCTGGACAGAAAGTATGGAAGAACAGAAGATGAACCTTACAATTCTTGCCTGAATAATAGACTTCTGTGAGTATAGTGCATAAAATCAAGATTTTAAAAATAACTTTTTACTATATGATATAGTACAAAGAGGAAGTAGAGAAATTAATGTCATTAATAAACCGTTTAGTCTGCTGGTGATCACAAAACTGTTTTTATCTTGCTTTATTTAATGTTTTATAGCTATAAAGACACCAAAGCGTCACCGTAAGCCATCAGGAATCTATGTCAAGGGAACTTTGATCCTTTAAATGAGCACTTCTTGACTCTGTAGAATGCAACATGCCATTTTTAAATCAGAAAATCAGTTTTACAAGGGTGACGATGACCTCATGGCTGCAGGATCTTCTCTTTGTAATTGCAAAGAATCAGAAAATTGTAAAAGTAAGTCAGTGTCTGTCCTGCTCCAAAATGACTCATCCTTTATAAACTATAACCTTTATAAATATAACATGACACCAAACCAGTGGCAGTTCTACATAGAATTACAGCCTGATCCAGACCCCCCACCCCCCAAAAAACAAAAAAAAAAAAAAAAAAACTAAAATCTGCACAAACAGTGATATTTTATTATAACAACAAAAGTGAAAGAGAAAATTATATTTCTCAATTGCACAAATCCTTCATTAGAACATTTGAAAAACACACCTAAGAGAATAGGGCACTTAAGAGAATTAGACAAAAACAATTGGATTTTTTTCCAATAACTTTTTGGGTTTCAGGATTTTTTTAAACCAAAATTTATATAAAGATGATTCTCAACTATGTTATGAAAGATATAATGGAATGAATTGATACACCATTTTAGTTTATGCAGTATGTGGGTAAAATGGCCATAAATTAATATTCCCATTCAATGCAATGTATCTATACACTGTCTCTAATTTGCATATTAATGTGTTCTTGGAGCAAGACGACTGGTTCTGAGGGTGACTCCTTGGAGTGGCTTCTGGTGTAGCTGGTGTGAACAATCCAGTCCATCGTGACTCCATCATTGACAGACATTGAACCGGGTTCATCATCCGCTACTATAGGACTCTGGTACTTCAAACATAAGTGCTTCGTCCCGGGGATCTGACACACCATCATCACATTACTCCTAAATGCTTTACTGACTGTGAGCCCCATGCTAAAGCCTTTCAGTCGATATAGGTTCTGTGATAGCTTTCCACAGTGTTCCTGTGACTGTGAAGGTGACGCTTTCAGATATTCTTTTATGTATTTCTTTCCAATCAGCTAGGAATATGAGTTATTACATCACCTCTGTCATACTCTTCGTCTGGCTCTTTATCGCCGTGGGAGAAACAACAGATCCGGGACTGAAGCAATTGTTCGAACACTCAGATCCTATGCTGGTCGATCGCCCTCCCCATCAGGATAATCTATGGTGGAGGCTTCTTAATTATACAGCTCAAACTGAGGGATTCTCTGATTGTTATGTGTGTGCTAATGCTCCGCATTCAACAGATAAGCCTTTTCGATTACAGCCTGTACCTCTTCCTGAAATCAAAACAAAATGTTTGATATGGTTACAAGCCATGATTGTGGGTTCACCTGAATCCTCTTGTACTGTTTGGTTGTCTGTGTTGAGCCACCACTTTTCTCGGATGGGAATAGATGTTAGGTTAGCTGATGAATGTGCATCTGTGTGCACCTATATGCATGCTCAAGACTCGATTCCTTTGATACTCCATACGAGACCCTCCAACGAGATCCCGACAGACTCTATGCCTGCTTCCCTACAGGTACAAGGTAAAATAGGAGACGTAGCACCTATGTGCATATGTCAGAATGCTGGTCTTGGAGATAGATGGTTAGGATATTCTGACTGTTCTCGTAGATATGTAAATATAGGACTGTTTTGGGGGCCTTCCATGTCTTCTGGGAATCTGTGGTCCATGGCAAATACTACTCCATACCAACTAATGACTAATAATGGACTACAAATACTTCAAGTTTATCCTGATTCTGTAATCCCAACCTCTGAAACTGTGTATTTACCGTTAAAAGAAAGATATTGGATTTGCGGTAATAATGCTTATCGGTGGCTGCCTAAGCAATGGTCAGGATGTTGTTATATTGGCTTGCTTAACACTCACCTGACCTTCTTGTCTAAAACAGGAGCACCACTAATTAGCCGTCGAACTAAGCATTCACATCCAGAATACAGACCCCATCAACGTGTTTCTTTGGGCACTAAAATCCTGGAGGGATTCTTCCCATGGTATGGTTCTGTACATAATGCATATCTAATCGATAATATTAGTCTAGAACTGGAATCATTTGCTAATTATGCTATTGAAGGATTCCATTTATTAACAGATGAGATGAAAAATCTTAAATTGGTTGCTTTACAAAATCGTGCAGCTCTTGATTATATTCTTGCGCGAGAGGGTGGAGTTTGTGCTGTAATTGGAGATCAATGTTGTACGTATATTCCTGATATACAAAACAATATGACTGATGTGATTCAACACATGAAACAGCTACGAGACGAGATAGAGAAGAGTAGTACTGTTTCTGATGGAACTAATGCCTTTTCATGGATTAAAAATGCCCTTGGAGGATATTTTTGGGGGCTTCTCAATGATTTTGGTACTTGTTTTGCTATAATTGTTACCGTCCTCCTCCTGGTGTATGTTTGTGTACGTATGATTATGATGCTTTGTAAGGTTATTGATTAAAAAGCATAATTCCCACAAGTATATACATTTATACATATAATCATTCATCTTTTTCTTTTTGGAGTTATCTTTTACATATATTGATGATGTATTTTTCTTTGATTAAGGAAAGAAAGTTATGGTGGCGAGTCTTATTAAGACTCAGGTGGGATAATTATTCATCACGTATTGTTTATATTAATTATAGATGGTGTTCAATCCGTCATAAATGGATTGTTACTAAAACTATACTAACAGTTGATTTGTATTTTCTGACTTCAAAGGTGATTATTAAAATTAAATGTTTCATTTTCAAGTTATGATTTACAGTTTCTGTTCTTCAAAATTTTCTGAATAAAAGTTTATTCAGCTGTGGCCTAATGGTTAGAGTGTCTGACTTGTAACCGGAAGGTCGCAGGTTCGAGTTGTAGGTGGGGGGAGTGAATGAACAGCGCTCTCTTCCACCCTCAATACCCATGGCTGAAGTGCCCTTGAGCAAGGCACTGAACCCCCAACTGCTCCCCGGGTGCTGGATATAGCTGCCCACTGCTCCGGGTGTGTGTTCACAGTGTGTGTGTGTGTGTTCACTGCTGTATGTGTGCACTTGGATGGGTTAAATGCAGAGCACCAATTGTAAGGTAACCATACTCTGGGTAACCATACTTGGCAAATGTTTTGAAAAAAAAAAAAAAATGTTTTATTGTGGCCAGCCTAAGGCACACCTGTGCAATAATCATGCTGTCTAATCAGCATCTTGATATGCCACACCTGTGAGGTGGATGGATTATCTTGGCAAAGGAGAAGTGCTCACTAACACAGATTTGTGAACAATATTTGAGAGAAATAGGCCTTTTGTGTACAGAGAAAAAGTCTTAGATCTTTGAGTTCAGCTCATGAAAAATGGGGGCAAAAACAAAAGTGTTGGGTTTATAATTTTGTTCAGTGTAGGTATATGCTTAAAGTGTACTAAGTATACTTGAAGTTGGGTATCACTTTATAATAACGTTCAGTTGTAAGTCATTAATAAGTGGTTAGTTAATGATGAACTAATCATTTACAAAACATGTATAGATGATTAGCAAGTGACATGCTAACATTTTATATATGTTTTGTAAATGCCGTTACAAGTCATTTACAAGTGATTAGTAAATATTGAACTAATCATTTATGAAACATGACTATGTGTTCATAAATGATTAATAAGTGATATGTAAATTATTTATTAATGTTTTGTAGATTCAGTTATAAGTAATTTACGAGTAATAAGATAATGATTAACTAATCGTTTACAAAAAATGACTATACGTATCATAAATGTTCAATAAATTGTTACTTTTTTGAATGTTTTGTAGATTCAGTTATAAATTATTTACAAGTGATTAGATAATGATAAACTAATAATTTACAAAACATGACTATACGTTTATAAATGATTATTAAGTTATAAGCCCGCAACAATTTACAAATCTGTCTTAAGTTATCTTTAAAAAAAATAGCGTATTATAAAAGGATCAAACAGATCCTTAGTAAATGGTTATGAAGTTACTAGTTAATATATTATTAATCACTGAAATGTCAATGTACCATTATCTCAATAAACAATTGTTAATCATGAACAAATTATGATCAAAACATTAGTAAACGGTAAGTATATCATATTTTGATGCATCGTTAAGGTTGTAAGTTAGTTGGTTAAAACCCACGAAAATGCAATTATGCTAAAGCTATTTTTTTTAAGAATAATAAATTAATAGTTGTCAAATGAATAAACATTTTAAAATGACTTAAAGTCAGGGGATTGCAATGTGTCCTTTCACTCATCAGTGCAGACTTGTGTTCTGTGTGGGATCTAGTGATGTGAACTGGTTTTACCTTCCACTGAAGCTCACATCAGGTGCACAGTGGTTATAGACTCCATGTGTTTCAGAGAAGACAGCTGTCTAAACCCTCACCAGTCAGTACTTAGTACACACTACAAAGTGTTCAACACCTGTTATAGATGATGTGTAAACGCATGAATAAATCATTTACAACCCTTTCTGCATCCCCTAATCTAAAGTGTAAACTATTCATCACTTGTAAATGTGTTACATATCATTTGTAGACCTTTCTTACCTTTTACACATTATTTGTATATGTACACAAGTCATTTATAACACTTTCTGCATCCCCTAATCTAAAGTGTAAACTGTCCATCACTTGTAAATGTGTTACATATCATTTGCAGATCTTTATAAATTATGTACAAACTGCAGTTTGTAAATTTACCATGTATTTGCCATATGCAAAGGTTGTGGTATGTCTTTTAGTTACAGGATATACAAATCTATAAAAATCCCTTATATGATATTTAAATTATAATTTTTTTATGCAAATATATTTTACTATTATATAGTATTATATAGCTCCCTACTCCACTCTATAATCTTAAACATAACCATTTTGACAATATACAAAGTGTAACAGGCAGATAAATGTACGTTAGTCAAAATAATTTATTTAAAACATTACAAAAAGCAGTATAAAGAACAGATAAAACGACGCGTGTGCTACATTACCAGTGTTCTGACAGCAAAACAATTTTGTGTGAGTTACAGTATGAAATTAAAGTGTTTAACCGCTACAAACATTCTCCTGATCAGGGGGAAGGAAGTCGACCGGAAGTTGAAGTCGGCCGCGTGCCGCCATCTTGTAGCAGAACTTCACTTGCGTTAGCATCCCATTGACTCCTATTCATTTTGGCGTCACTTTGACAGAGAATAACTTTACATCTGAGGCGTTTAAAGACTCCATTTGTCCATTATTTATTTCTAAAGATACACGACAATGTATAAAGGGCTCCATTACCTTCTATGTTACATTATGGCCCCGTAGAAACAGTTTTTGTAAAAATAGGCTAACGATTGCGTCATAACCACTCGACTCTCTGTCGCACAGTAGAGAAATTACCGTACAGGAGGAGAAGCTCGCAGGCAATCGGGGAGACGTCAAGAGATATGGCGTACTGGCGTTACATTTTAAAATACAATACAAAATAATTAATCAGAATACTTACTCCTGCTCACTCACGCCAAAGAACTCCCCGCGCAAGCTCGCCGTCTCTGCAAGATTAACGATGGCAGTTTGCACGCACAGCTACTAGAAGATTTACATCTGTCAGACAGGTTGCTGACGTCATCAAGCTTAGTTTGAGTCTGCGCATCAGAAACGGAAGTTCTAAAAATCGCTAAAAATTGGCTTCACTTGTCTCAATTGAGTTCCAATAGGGTCGCTGTGTCCATTTCTTTTACTGTCTATGGCATTTCTCCATCCTTCAAAGCATCGTGCTGCATCTCACTCAACACAATTTGGCATGTCGCAAACAATTTATGGTGGTCGCAAATCACAAGTGACAGCCAATAAGGAGCGAGGTTTGACGTCAATGCCGCAAACCAGTGTCGTTGTGTAGAAGCGCCAATTTTGAAAGTTTTAACGGATGAGACGGCAGCTATGTACTGTTATTAATGTATAATGATTATATTACGGAAAACAAATCTTTTTCTCACACGGTGGTATCGTACGACTTCTGAAGACTTGGAATAAAATGCACAAAATAATGGACTACGTTTATGGTGCGTTTTCATGTTATGGTGAGCAGCTGTCCCAAGGGAAACAAATAAAAAATAAACAATTAAGTGCTGATTAAATGATGGCAGAGTGTTCATTTATTTATTTAAAAAAAATTAAGTTCAAGCTTGGGTAAAGTGATGGAATGAGATCATGTAACAGGAAGATCTGCAAATGATATGTAACACATTTAGAAGTGATGAATAGGGTACACTTTAGATTAGGGGATGCAGAAATGGTTGTAAATGATTTATTCATGCGTTTACACATCATCTATAACAGGTGTTGAACACTGTGTAGTGTGTACTAAGTACTGACTGGTGAGGGTATAGACAGCTGTCTTCTCTGACACACATGGAGTCTTTAACTCTGTGCACCTGATGTGAGCTTCAGTGGAAGGTAAAAGCGGTTGAGAGGGTCACTTCATCACTAGATCCACACAGAACACAAGTCTGTGCCGATGAGTGAAAGGATTTAACACAAGCCACTGGAATCACCTGACTAAGGCATTTATAAATGTTTATCCACTTCAAAACAAATGAATTACTCCTCTTAAAAACAGTGCTTTAGCATACCTGCATGTTTGTGCTTTTGAACACGGACCAGCTAACAAATTTGCCAATAAATCATATACTGATCATTTACTAATGGTTTATTCATCATTTGTTCATGATTAACAATTGTTTATTGAGATAATTATACAAAACAATTTTGACATAAATACTTCAATGATTTATAAGTGATGAAAAATGTATCAACTAATAACTTATAAACCATCTACTAATGATCAGTTTGATTTATTTCATGATTTGAACTTTTTTTAAGATAACTTACAACACATTTGTAAATTGTTAGCATACCACTCATTAATCATTTATGAACATATAGTCATGTTTTGTAAAATGATTTGTTCATCATTAACCAATAACTTATAAGTGACTTATAACTGAATTAATAAAACATTACTAAAATGTTAACTTATTATTTATTAATCATTTATGAATGTATAGTCATGTTTTGTAAATGATTAGCTCATCATTAACTAATAATTTATAAATGACTTATAACAGAACGTTATTATAAAGTGTTACCCTAAAATACACTTAGTACAAAAAATAGTTGTTCCAAAATAGCACACTTCAAGTTAACTAATCATTAACACACTTGAAGTATACTGACAATTAGTCTGGCTGCAAGTATACTTGGTATACTCTTTTTTTTCACTGGGGAAAATGAAAAGAATACCCACTGTACATGATGTTTACTATAATTAATGAAATATGATTTAAAATGTTGCTGTGGGTATTGCGCAAACTGCATTTCCAAAACATTTCTGTTTTTTTCTGTTACATTGTGGTGCAATGCCTTGTGGTCAGTTTGTCAGTTGGTTTGGTGGGTGTAAGGATCTAGCAGTTGTGTGTGTGTGTGTGTGTGTGTGTGTGTGTGTGTGTGTGTGTGTGTGTGTGTGTTTCATTGTATTGCTTCATTCTCCACACGTTCACATTACAGTATTTACAAACAGATGCATTCAAATTCGCCATTTGAGAAACTATTTATCAGCTTGATCTGTTTAGCCTTGTGCAATTGTGATTAATATTGCAATGTGTTGCCGCACCTTGTGGTCTGTTTGACATCAAGCTTTGTGAATGACCTTGTGAAAAAAAAAAAAAAAAAGTGAAAGTCGTGACATTTGCCAAGTATGGTGATCCATACTCGGAATTGGTGCTCTGCATTTAACCCATCCAAGTGCACACACACAGCAGTGAGAAGTGAACACACACCCGGAGCATTGGGCAGCTATACTGTATATCCAGCACCCGAGGAGCAACTGGGGGTTCAGTGCCTTGCTCAAGGACACTTCAGCCATGTGTATTGGGGTGGAAGAGAGCACTGTTCATTAATTTTTTGGTCATGCTGTTCTTTAAGTATTTTTCTTTTCACTGTAAATACAAACACACTTACATCTGCACATTTTGCATTATATCTGCAAGGTCTTGCTATGTTCTCATCTTTGACCTCTTGAGACACATGGGTGTGTTTATGAGCATTAATGTGCTCTCATCTTCAAATGAAATTCACACAAAGTTTGCTAAACAGACAGAAATATTTTATTTGTTTAAGCAGGAGCAAGATTATTTTAAAAATGCATTTCACTAGTTCATCTAAGCATACTGAATTTCAAAACAATAGACAGTACATCTCAGTACAGAATCATGCAAGAAATGAATGTTAATGCATAAATCTTAGTTTTCTGGTGGAGGCAGACATTGTTCATCGATGGGAGTGTTTCCTTCTCCTTTACAAGCATAACACTGAGTCTCACTCACACAGCGGTAGAGAGGAACATGAGCCACAATCTGCTTGAATTTGGTCTGAAGATCTTTTTCAGTGTCAAACTTCCAGAAATTCTTGAAGACAAAAGCTTTAATTCCACTGTGTTCTTTCCAGTTCTCCAGGGCCTTCAAAATGCTGTGTTTGCCATTCTCATCCAGACATGTATCGACACAGGGAGACTCAAATGTGTAGAAAACAGAGCAGCTGTCTTTTCTTTTATTCAAAAGTTTGGTCATGGGTGAGTTGTCAGCTGGATTCAGCAGCAAAGACTCTGAATGCATGTTGTATTTCTTCTTTTTTCTAGTTCCGGCAGCGATGAGTTCTGCACCTTGGTAAAGTGCGTTTGTTTCATCAGTAATAGCATTTTTCACATTCATGGCATCCTCTTGAGTCAGGAAGTTGTTCTGTGAAGGAATGAAGTTCTGTTGACACTGATCCTTTGGCACGTTGATGGCTACAGCGTACTGACGAGGATGTCCATTTGTATTAACTCTCTTGTAGCTGGAACACAGTAAACAGGATCAGGTTTCGCTAAAGACACACACCCATCATGTCTTCTCATTTCTCTGCATCCTCTTTGTTGCTTTACTTCCTCATTTCTTACTTTAAGAAACTCTTTAAACTCTTATATTTTTTTTATTAGATTTAATAGAAGAAAGACTTACTTCTTTTCAAAGAAGTTTATAATACGGGCGAGAGTACTGATGTCCACATTGTCACCTTCAACGCTTTCTATCCAGTCGGGAAGCAGAAAGAGCAGCAGGAATCCACTCAGAAATACTGTGAACTTCTAAAATAATAAAACACAGCCCATGCAGAAAAACAAAATAAATTCATCGATACCACGTGCATAGTTGTCATATATATATATATATATATATATATATATATATATATATATATACACACACACACACATATACATACATATACATATATAACAAACTATATTACTCGAATGAGTCTCGAATGTGACTAACCATGTTTGCTGTTCCAAATTTTTAAGTCCAGAGATGCTGTGTGAGTCTCCACAGAAGAAGGAGTGATAAGAGGGAGGAGAAATTGAATCAGATTTATTCTGAGACTGGACCAGCCCCCTTCTTAAAAAAAAAAAAAAAAAAAAAAAACATTTTGTAAATCACTCACTTTCCTAATCTAAATAATGGATTGAAAATAATAAGCAGGGACTCAAAACCACCCCAAAAATCCATCTTTAGAAGTAAAGTGCAAAACTCACTCTATAGTTCACAGATCCAAATGTCTGATTAAGACCTTGAAGTTGGTTAAAATGTCACAATTTTTCTTTAAAGAAGTCAAGCCTGTGTTTGTAGAGTGAGTGTTGCACTTTTCTTCTAATGATAGTGCCATAAAATAATGTCCTCGATATTTTGTGTTTGCTTTTAGAACGAGGCAATTATTATGGATAAGATAAAACATTATTTGTTTATGTTAATATAATCTAATTAATCTGTTATGTAGAATTCAGAAACTATTGTTATTAGTGACACTGATGGCTGCAGCCAGCAACCTATTTGCTGGTGCTCGCACTCATGCAGGAGATTGAACATGATTCAGTTCTCCGATTATATACTTACGGTGATCTTCTTTGTTTTTTTTGCTTAACATAATTCAGTGGTATGAGGATGACTGGACTCTGCTCATTTTCTGCATAATGATGCATTTAAAAGTTAACGACCAAATGGATGTTTAAAAAAGCTCACATTGCTGTTGCAGATTAAATATAACAAGTATAACTATAAATAATTATTTTTTAACAGGTTACATGTTGTTTATTAGTAACTTAAACCCCTTTTCGTAAATAACTGTCGATCGCGCGCATCCGTCATGTTTGTAGTTTTTCTAACGTTTTATTCGTGTTTGTAGTTCTGGACCGAATCTTTCGCCAAAGCGCAATAGACTGTGGCCAATTTTATGGATCCACACTTCAAAAATCGACCTGAAATAATAGATCATCCGGGGACTTTTGGCATAGGCTACTCTTTTCAACATATTATGCTTTGGGACACACTTATTCTAATCTCACATACTATTTAGGATGGATAGTATGAACATTGAGACGCAGGACATTGATTTAGATAGGAACTTCTCGTATCACGAATCATGTGCCTTGCGCTGCTTTTATTTAACCTTATTTTTTTATTTTATTTTTTCTATTATGTCTTTTTTACATTCCCTTATTGTATAGTTTTATCTTATATTTTATATTTGATCTAGATTTTTAGGCTCTACTGTTAGTGTTATCTGTATGCACCGGGGGTCTGAGAGTAACGCAATTTCGATTCTCTGTATGTATGTACTGTACATGTGGAAGAATTGACAAAGCAGACTTGACTTGACTCAGCTCGGGACTTCAGAGCAGTGGCGCCCCCAGAAAATTTTAATAGGGGTGGCCAGATGAGGCCACAGTAAATCTTGGGGTGGCACACCAAAATAAAGAAAAAAATAATAATTAAAAGTTCCACTTAATGTGTGTTAGGCATATGTACTTTTGTTTCTGGTTAATGTACAAGTTTTCACAAAAACAAAGTTTTATAAAATGATGAACTTTAGAATGATGAGCTTTAAACCATTTTTAAGAAAATGGATGAGTCAAAAGTATTACATTTTATATTAATTTAAAAACTTATCAATGAATTGTTATCAGTTTAATTATATAAATTAAGGGTTTGCAATATTGACAAAATTATATCTATGGGATTTTATCTATAACGATAATTAGACAATATTTTGCTGAGTGTGTTATTGTGCTGACAGCTGACTCCTGAAGTTTTGATTTTTACTTTTAAGCCATTTTATCTAAAAGTGTGCACCATCTTTTAGGTCAAATTTTTGCATTTGGGCTGTTACCAAGCAAATGCAATCAGTATCAACAAAATTGATCTTTGCAAAGTAGAGAAAACACAGAAGCTACCATCTATAGATGTTTTTACACACTGTTTAATGCAGCTCTGTGGGACATGGAATAGCTAATTTAACCTGCAGTTACAAATGAATAAATAATATTTTGATATTTTAAACATAAAACATTGAAAACTGATGTTTGAAATTATTTTAAAAATGAAGTTACCTTAAATGTGAAATTAAAACCGCCAGTAGGTGGCAGCGAGTCACTGTTAATAAGTGAGTCATTGCGATTGAACCGAATCATTTAAACGGTTGATTCATTCAAGAACGAAACATTATCATACTCTAACTCGTTAAAACCACACATATATAGCACATCAATACCATGGTAAAAATGTAACTAGGCTATATGGTTTTTATTTTGTATTTATATGAAAAACAGTGGTAGCCTATACATAAATACTCAAACACTAATCACAAACAATACTGTAAAATATATTCTATTACTCCTTTAATACATTATGTCTATTAAATGAAATTCGATATGAATATCCCACATGACATTTATGACACAATGCATGGTGCAGTTAACGTTACTACAGTAAATCCGTGGTAAATGGCAATTTGTAGATTGAAAAGCCTTCTGACTATATCGTCCTTGCACACGTTTCGCCTGTTTCTCAGCGCTGTTTAATCTGGATTTCAACTAGTTTAAATCACATTTGTGTTCTTCACACCGGATCTCACAGCGCTGTAGGGGTCGCGTGACCGAGACTCATCAGCGGGAGTAAGCTCACCTCCTGCTGCGCTACCATTTGGATTCTGAGCAGAGTGAACAGCGCGATTATCTCTGTTATCGTTTTATCGCCCAGCCCTGTAAAACACTGTAAAAAGTTTTCAATACTGTAAAAACTTTACTGAGTAACTTTTACATTGCTAGAAAAGTTAACTGAGAACATACATTCATGTCTTTACTATAAGTAATTATTGTGTGGCATACATACCTGTCTCTCCAAAACGTGCAGGTGCTCTCAAGTGATCGAATCAGTGCTGCTTTTTGCCCTGTGCAGTCAAATTTTTTTTTTTTTTGGTGGCCGCAGCGGGTGCTGCGTTGTTTTTTTTGTTGTTGTTGGTTTTTTTTCTCCAATTCTTAAAATATTGTGAATTTACATTATGCATTTAAATTAATACTACCCACTGCAAATCATCCTAGGGGTGGCCACGGCCCTTGGGGGCGCCCCTGAATCCTGTCACATCCCACTCGCCATAGCAAATTGGCCGTAGAACCGAACAATCCCCAGTAATAATGGGTGACGCTGAGTCTGATGTATAATGGCAAAAGGTGCAAACCGAATGCTGATAAACCGTGAATGAATAGAGGTAAGTTAGCTGTATTTATACCCTAGTGTTGATTAACTTAAGTGTGCTCCACCTGTACTAATTAGGTTAAGTATATCTGACGTGTCTGAATAATAATAATAATAATAATAATAATAATAATAATAATAATAATAATGTTGAGTAACAGCACTAGACTGCCTCTTCCACCAGCACTGAGAGGTTATTATAGCCAATTGTATTCTACAAAAACATGCCTAGGCCTATAATAAATCATATGCTGGTTTTAGTTAATGTAATATTATTTGAAATTTAGCTTTGAGCATTGAGCAAACAGCATTTGTGATAAATTACCTTTAATGACTGTTTGACACTCAGTTTGGTGCATTCGGCCTTTTTTTTTTTTTTATCAGTCCTTACAGTCCTGTGCGACCACGATATTCAGTCACACTTGATCTCTGGACCCATAATTATTTGTGAATTATTATTCATTTCATATTCAAGGCTTTAATAAAATATAAAATTAAAGGATATCATTGGCAAAAAAAAAAAAAACTAAAAACTAATTACTACTCCATATGACTAAATAACATGAATCTGTGTTTAAATGAGACAGTTGAACCCCAAATGATGCTCAGTAAAATGCATTTCTATTTGCTAGTTTAATCTTAATAACTGCCAGTGAATCAAGCACGCGGTCATGAAACTGCACTGTGACATGAAGGTAGAGGATTCAGATGCAGTTGTTTATTGAAGGGGTAATCCACAAACGTAAATCCAAAAACAGGCAAAAGGTCATAACACAGGCAATCCGTCCAAACAAAGGTAACAGGGCAAAAAAAAAATCACAGGCAAGATCAGCCAGGAACCAAGACATGTTAGGAACAGGAAATAAGGCTTAGAAATGCAGATGACACATAGGGCCTGTTTACACCTGCGTTTTCTCTAATTGGATAGCTATCTGATTGTGAAAAGACCAGATGTAAATGCCCTCCGAAACGCTTTAGAGACAGATTTAAATCCAATCGCTCAAACCAATTCAGGGTCTGGGACCCATTCCAGACGAAACTGGACAAATGTAAATGCCACATATGTCAATTTTACTCCTCCCAAAATATTAATATAATTGCCACAGGAGTAGCTGAGTATCTCTTCAGCAAGATGACGTGCAAACTGCCGCAAATGAAATCTTTCCATTTTTGAACTTATTTTAACTTGTTGATAGAACTTCTTTTGTTTCTCACTTACAATGTACAGGCCACATAATAGCCATAAACTTTTATTATTTTTTGTGCTTTTCCTCTTATTTACTATTACTGCATATATATCTTGTAAAAAAAAAGAAGCTATTTATTAAAATACTTTTAATAAATATATAAATATATTAATACTTTTCAGAATTTAGAAGTAGGCAGTCTATACAGAAGGAATAAAACATTTACAGCTCATTTACATTTAGTAATTTAGCAGACACTTTCATCCAAAGAGACTTACAAATGAGGACAATAAGCAATAAATATCAACAAAAGAGCAACAATATGTGAGTGCAAATGACAATGTGACAAATGTGTACAAATGACACGTAGCAAGGTATATATATATATATATATATATATATATATATATATACATATATATACATACATTAGGGATGGGCGATATGGGCTTTAAAATGTACCATGATAATTTCTGATATTTATTGCGATAACGATATCAATGACGATAATTTAGGGAATCCTGTTCCTGTAGAAAAGTATTATATTTCCTATTTTTACCCAAAATAGGGTGTTGTGAGCAGTACACACAACTGTTTAATTCATACTGGAAGCCGGAGGACGCCCTCGCGCAGAAACTCCACATATGCATAGTAGAAGTAATGCTCCAGTAAATCACTGATATGGACAGAGGTATCCAGTGATCGCTGTAGCTGGTAGAGAAATCTTTACTGAGGAAACCTGAAGACAATAAACATGCGATTGCACAAAATACATGGTCTGTGTTCTTCAAGCAATCCTGGGTATTTGTAAAGTGTATTTATAATGCAATGGTAATCGACATAGCCTTTATCACTGTATATAATGCTATAAAATAGTATGATTTCTGCCTTATTCTGATACGAAAGCACATCTGATCTCAAAAATAAGTTATTTCAAACACTCGACTATGTTATGAAGTTACAGTTTTTTTCAACTGCTTACACACATTTTCCAAAGGTTTCCTCTTTTTTTCAAAACTTAACACACAAATTCAAGAATTGCACACACAAGATGCAAAATGCCTCACATCTCTTTCAAAATGAAACACCACAGTCAAAATATCACAAACATATTTCAAAAGCAAACATTTGTCTTACGTTGTAAACACCTTTACCATGTTATATTTTTGATTATGTCATATACACACTGTTATTCAAAACCTAAAGCTCTTCTTTTAAAAGCTCACATGTACATGATTGAATGTAATTGGGAGAGAGCTGTTGAATATATAAAGTAAAAACAAAAGCAAAATTGAAACCAAACTTTTTATTTATGTTTTTATTTTTTTGCTCTTTGTGGTTGTACATGTAGTATTAGTGTACACAGTTTGAAAAGAAAAAAAATACATCAAAAATATGTAGTGTTGTAGCATGTAGTGTAAAACCAAACATAATGTGTGTGCTTGCATGTGGAGATGGTTGGGTGTATCTAGGCTCCATCGCTCCTCCGGGCTGGGTCCGGCCACAATACTTCATCCACGTCACATGCTATATTCTCTCTTGCCAGACACCATGGAAAGAACCTTCTCTGACCAATGCAATGCAATGTAGTAAATGAATGCAAGGGTACTACAGTAAAATATACAGTATTTATTATAGTATAGGCCTACTGTTTGTTATGGTAAAAAAAAAACTATTATGTGTACATTAGAACATGTGTACATTACATTAGATTGTTACATACCTGTTCTCATTTCTAAAGGTTCGAATTATACCCGCCACAGTAAATCTACTCAAATTAGACTTTCAGTCCAGCCTCTCTCATTGTTAAACCATGGTTTATCACATGATCGACTACTGTAGCCCTAATCTCATTTGAGACCACTCTTCTTGTTCCTTGTCCTCCTCCATTTCTGACTCGTCCTCTTCCTCCCCTTGCTCCCCTTCCAACTCCTCTTAGTCGAACTCATCCTCTGGCTCTCCCTCCAACTCCTCTTACTCTGTCTGCATTGTTTGCATCCATTGTCCAAAAGCTATTACATGACCTTTGGCCTATTTATAGGCCACTACTAAAGTTATGATTGGTTTTTGTTAAGTAAAGCAACAAGTGTTTGCACATGTGAGGAGTTAGTGTGAGGCACTGATGAATTAGTGTGGCATTTTGATTGGTTGTGTTTATAAAAGGAAATCAAGAAACTTCCTGTCAGATTTTTGTGTGTTGCATAGAAAATTGTGTGTTGTGTTTTGCAAAAAGTGTTTAATGAAATTGAAAACTGAGTAAAAGGCCAAAAATTAGTGTATGGTTTTGCTGATTTAGTGTGTGGTTCTGGTGTTTGAGTGTCAGGTTTTAGAAATTGTGTGACAAGTAATAATTTTGTGTGTAAGCAGTTGAAAAAAACTGTAATATGGAGAAAAAGCACGTCAATGAATAATATCTTTGTTGGACATCAGGTTTGTAAATGACTCATACACATGTAAAACTGTATTGCACACGTGCTACTGCATTTACTCAAGGCTCAGACCGATTTTTGTCGCACTGTACAGTGTTATCCAAACCTGTTCCAGATTGTAGAAGGAGCTGATCAATTTCACGTTCGCCTTCCTTCACATCACTCCACACAGTCGCACACAGAAATATGTGAACAACTAGATTTTATCATTATTATCGCGGGAAGACTAATTCTTATCGTGGGAAGAATTTTTACCGGTATATCGCAAACGATAAGATATCGCCCATCCCTAACGTATATATAATATGTATATATATATATATATATATATATATATATATATATATATATATATATATATATATATATATATATATATATATATGTATTAGGGCTGTCAAATGATTAATCACGATTAATCACATCCAAAATAAAAGTTTTGTTTACATAATATATGTATGTGTACAGGGTATATTTATTATGTATATATAAATACACACACATAAATTATATATTTAGAAAATATTTACATGTATATACATTTATATATTTATATTCTTATATTTTATATTATATATAAATATATTTAATATATAAACATAACATATTCTTCTTAAATATATACAGGCATGTGTGTGTATTTATATATACATAATAAATATACACAGTATACACACATATATTATGTAAACAAAACTTTTATTTTGGATGTGATTAATCGTGATTAATCATTTGACAGCCCTAATATGTATATATATATATATATGTATATATATGTATATATATATATATATATATGTATATATACACCACACACACACACACACACACACACAAAGTTTTTTTTAATAAAAAAAGATAAATAAAGTCAGTAAATGTTTTTGTTCTTGAAATGAAAACAAAACACAAAGTTTGCAAAGCAGACAGAAATTTTTATTTGTTCAACCAGAAAGCAAGATTTCTTTTAAAATGCATTTTACTGCATAAATCTTAGTTTTCTGGTGGAGGCAGACAGTGAGCATCTATGGGAGTGTTTCCTTCCCCTTTACAAGCATAACACTGAGTCTCATTCACACAGCGGTAGAGAGGAACATAAGCCATGATCTTCTGAAATTCGGTCTGAAGATCTTTTTGAGAGTCATTCTTCCAGATATTCATAAAGACGAAAGCTTTAATTCCATCATGTTCTTTCCATTTCCTGAGGGCCTCTAAGATGTTGTGGTTCCTTGTCGCATTCAGACATGATTCAACACAGGGAGAATTAAATGTGTAGAAAACAGAGCAGCCGTCTTTTCTTTTATTCAAGAGATTGGTCATGGGTGAGTTTTCAGTAGGATGCAGCAAGAGAAACTCTGAATGCAAATAGTATTGCTTCCTTCTACTAATTTCAACCTTTCTAAGTCCTGCAGCGATGAGTTCTGCACCTTGGTAAAGTCCGTTTGTTTCATCAGTAATAGCATTTCTCACATTCTCTGCATTCTCTCGAGTCAGGAAGTTGTTCTGTGAAGGATTGAAGTTCTGTTGACACTGATCCTTTGGCACATTGATGGCTACAGCATACTGACGAGGATGTCCATCTGTATTAACTCTCTTGTAGCTGGAACACAGTAAACATGATCTAGTATTGCTAAAGACACACATCCATTAATCTATGACAGTTTGTCCAATGGCTTCTTATTCCTCTGCTTCCTTTTTATTGCTCTATTCCTAATTTCTTACATTGCGCCCCTTTTATTGAATGTCTATTTACACTAACTTTGCCTACCAGCGTGTGGTTGGGCTAGATAACATTACAAAAGAAGGCTGTCAATAGACAGCTCCAGTGGCGTAGATTGTAAAGTGCGTAGTGCAGTCCTTTTGACGCAATTGACCAGAGTTTGAATCTGTCTTTTGCTGAACTCATTCTTCTCCCTGTTCACATCTCATATCACTTCAGAAAGGCATTTACTTTAAATAAAAATAAAGGAAATAATCGAAAAGTTGAAAATAAAATATTGGTTATTGTTAGGGCTAAGTGTATGGAGGGCTTTATTGTCCCAATAAGGTGGCATCCATTGAAAAAATGCAATAAAAATGATAATTTACACTCAGTAGGCTACATTATTATTACGTACAGTTTTATAATGTACTAAAATACTGACGTGCAGATATTTGCCACTATTTGCAATAAGTAGTATTAATAGCAGAAAATACTGCTATTTTTACATAGTTTAATATAAAATCTATTGTATTGTGTTGTATTATTTAGTGCAAATAGCTGCTGCCTAACTTTTAATGTAAGTTTTAAAGTGAACTTTAAACTCTTAATTTTTAATAGGTGCTGAAGACAGGCTTACTTCTGCTCAAAGAAGTTTATAATACGGGCGAGAGTACTGATGTCCACAGTGTCAACGCTTTCTGTCCAGTTAGGAAGCAGAAAGAGCAGCAGGAGTCCACTCAGAAATACTGTGAACTTCTAAAATCACAAAACACACACACAGAAAAACAAATATATTCATAGTTCATTAGAACAGAAAAGCTCCTCCTACCTCCTTCACAAAAAAACTGAAACTCTCACAACACTGTTTCTATTAATAATTGTTGGTAAATCTTGAAGTCTTTAATTTGACTAACCATGTTTGCTGTTCCAAATCTGTAAGTCCAGAGATGCTGTGTCAGTCTCCACAGAAGAAGAAGTGATATGAGTGAAAGAGGAAGTGAAAATTATTTATTCTGAGTCTTGACCAGCCCTCTTCTTAGAAAATATATATATAAATCAATTCCAAGAACACTGACTCTGCTATAGTTCACACATCCAGATGTCTGATTAAAACCTTCAAAATAGACATCGGGGGTTCCCCAGATAGTTTTATTTAATAAACAAATTTACAAATCTGTGCAAATTTACACTGTTAGGATAAAGTAAATTGAATGAGTTAATTATTTACATTATTTTAATGTCTCTTTAAAATGTAAACGCCCCTACAGCTCGAGACCGCTAAGTGCATCAGCATGACATCATTTACTGCTTGCTCTGGTGAAGCAAACTTCAGCGAAAAACTTAAGACTAATAAACCTCCACTCAGAGTCAGGAAGAGAAAGCTTCTTAGGCTAATGACTTTTTTGCTCTTTGTCTTCTATATCAGGGGTTTTCAATAGTGAGCCTCCTATTTGACACAACATAACACAATGGCGCCTGGCCATCCAACCCTCCACTACCTAATTTTTATGAATTTTTAATATGGATGAAGGTGTTAGTTTTCACAATTTAACAATGTATTTATATAATGCAACAACAAAAACCTTGAAAGTGAAAAGAAATACATTTACCCTTGCATACTCTAAAACAAGCTTCTTCGGCCAGGATTCATTCTAAAACACTCGCAGGACAGATAATGTGTCCATTAAAAAAAATTTAAATCGATAAGTGAGCGCGCACACCTAGTTTTTTGCTATGATAATAGACTTGTGCATGCCTAATATAGGACTCCTCCTCACTGTAATCAACTTTAATTTGATTAATCCATCAAAACTTTACTAGCAAGACAGTGGTTTGCCAGGTAACAAGAAATTTTGGGCCAAGTGTGGCAGATAGCTTTTACATTTGGCCTGTATGGCATGGCTTAGTATATAAGGGCTTTAGAATTAGAGGGAACTTTGTCTTGGTGACTATCTGTACTGAGGTATCGGTTCAGATGAGCGCACAACTGAGAACCATATCTGGCTTGGCTATGGCACACTGTGGAATATGTTAACCTATGAAATAACCATCTTCCGGTCTTAAAAATCACATTATGGTCCAGAGTCTGCTTGCAACAGTAACTTCAAGTTGAGAAACCCTTTAGTTATAATCGTAAGGTCTTTTTAACTTCAGGCATTTGCTGCAACTGGGTGTAGACTTTATGTCATTTAGCAAGTGTGTAGCATGACGTCTAGGTTACACCTCATGCTTTCCGATATCTTCCTCTTCAATACTTTCATGAGAACTGTGGATGTGTTTATGTGCATTACTGCAGTCCATAGCCTAATCTAATCTTAAAAAGATCAGGCGCAGTCGTGGCCTAATGGATAGAGTCAGACTTGTAACCCGAAGGTTGCGGGTTCGAGTCTAAGGTCTGGCAGGGATTGTAGGTGGGGGGAGTGAATAACCAGCATTCTCTCCACCCTCAATACCACGACTGAGATGAGACCATTGAGCAAGGCACTGAACCCCCAACTGCTGCTCTGTGTGTGTGTGTGTGTGTGTGTGTGTGTGTGTGTGTGTGTGTGTGTGTGTGTGTGTGTGTACTTTGATGGGTTAAATGCAGAGCATAAATTCTGAGTATGGAACACCATACTTGGCTACGCGTCACTAAAATCCACATTTGTAAGTTTGGATAAAAGCATCTGCTGAATGAATAAATGTAAATCTAAAACAAATGTTTACCAAACAGTAGTATTTTATTTATTCAAGATTAATTTTGAAATGCATTCTAGTAGTTCATCTATCCATCCTGAATTAAAAAAAAAAAAAAAAAAAAAAAAAAAAAACACAAATGTTACAATTCATCTTTAATCTTTTTTGGAGACAAACAGTGTGTTTATGGGAGTGTTTCCTTCCCCTTTACAAGCTTAACACTGATTCTCACTCACACAGCGGAAGAGAGGAACATGAGTCACAATCTGCTTAAATTTGGTCTGAAGATCTTTTTCAGAGTCATGCTTCCAGAGATTCTTGAAGACAAAAGCTTTAACTCCACTGTGTTCTTTCCAGTTCTTCAGGGCCTTAAAAATGTTGTGGTTCCTTGTCGCATTCAGACATGAGTCAACACAGTGAGAATCAAATGTGTAGAAAACCAAGTTTGGTCATGGGCAAGCTGTCAGCAGGATTCAGCAGCAGAGACTCTGAAAGCATGTTATAATTCTTGTTTTTACTAATTACAACCTTTCTAGTTACTGCAGCGGTGAGTTCTGCACCTTGGTCAAGTGCGTTTGTGTCACCAATGATAGAATTTCTCACATTCACCGCATCCTCTCCAGTCAGGAAGCTGAAACAACTCTCAATCTATATCTAGCTAATGGAGGCATAATAATTTTGAAATAAAATGGCAAAGACCCAAAATGTAGGCTAAGGTAAATAATGTTAAGCTGTTATAAGTTTATGAAACAGAAGCTTATTTTTATTACAAAAAATATATACCCAGGAAAGTTATTTTTACGCAGTAGACAAAAACACTAATCTAAAACTAAGTAAAACGTTATATTATAATGGTTTTTTGATGTTCAATCAAACATGAGCTTTCCTAAAACAAAAAAGATGTCCATCTCCATCGACTATTTTAAATCTGGAAAACAGTAAACAGGATCAAGTGTTTTAGATGACTAATGACACACTCACGTCACTCACAATGACATTTTTTTTTAATTTATGACCGTTTGATATGGTTTCTCTGTTTCCTGATGCGACTTCCTCTTTGCTAACTTTTAATTTCAACAATAATTTTGAGATATTAATTTTTTATAGAAAATGGAGACAGACCACTGATCTATACTATAGATATAGATCAGTGAGACAGACTCACTTTTGCATGAAGAAATCAATAAATATATGTGCGAGAGTATTGATGTCCACGGTGTCGTCACCAACGCTTTCTGTCCAATCAGAAAGAATTGATTAGAATATTTGTAAATGATGGTTTGGTGATAGAGTTGCAGGTGTAATTACACACCAGTAGAGAGCAGCATTGCGATATATCAGCAGATATCCAAGGATGCACAGCAGATCTGTGCATGAATATAAAATATATAATGAGAAAAAAAATAATAATAATATTTCATCAGTGTATATGTATATATATCTACATTTTAGATTAGTCTTAAGCTGTACTTAATATTGCAGTCCCAATGGAGATTTTATTTGAATTTATTTATTTTCCTTAAAATTAACAAGCCTGGTCATATTTTGAAACATAAGCTACATGATATTAACTGTTATATGAAAACAATATCTTACTCACGATCACAGCTGTGACTCTTGTCTGTGCGATATTGCTTATTTGAATGTAAAAAAATACATTAATGTGTGATATCATTTTGAAAATGTCACAGTAAATTGATGCACAGAAAAAGTAGAGCATATCAAATGTCTTTCATGCCCATTATTATTACTGAAAAAAGCTTTTTCAACAACATTTGTGTTTCTTTGTTATGTGAGCGTAATCAAGTCAAGACGCATGTTTGAGGATTAGATGAAAAACAGATTAGTCTGTAGTTTTATTTTCATCTGTCTTTCTGTGTGATGAACATGTGCCAGACCTGTGAACTTTGAACTTTGACCCCTCAGATGACAGAGCAGGGTGAAGGAGAGGACGCTGTTTGAAGGCTGGCATTTACAGGGGAAGACAGAGGGTCAAAAGAAGCTTCTGAGAGCGAAAGAAAGAAAGGGTTTGACATAAAATAGCATCTGTCTCCCTGTCCGTAGTTCTTGAGGTGTTTGAGGAGGTTTTCAGTGTTTTCTAGGCCACAGGTGAAGTGTTTGATCGGCTGTGGAAGAACAGAGACGTGAATCATCCTGGAAAGTGTCAGCTATGACTGCAGACAGATGTGTGAGAGATCACACACATGTGCTAAATTCTGTTGTTTTTATGTAAAATGAATTATAATGACTGCAGACCAGTGATATTTTAGTATCGAGATACATTTATCGATTTGATTAATATTATGTTGTTGTTGTTTTTTTAAGTGAAGTGTTGCATGTTTGTATCATCATCATCATTATTTTTAAAAAGTCAGTAGTTTTAATGAATTTTTATTTCAGTTTTTTTAGTTATGTTAGTACCATTTTAGTATCAAGTTAAACTAAATTAATATTGAAAAGGCTAATTTATTTATTTTTAGTTTTAATTAACTATAATAACCCTGCTGCAGACTAATTAAATTCCTAAACTTTATCCTAAACCCAAATTCTAAAAACATTTAGGATTAACATTTTAAAATTTTTAATTTCTTTAAAAAGACATATTAGCTCATAAATAAATGTTGCAATTGTCAACATCTGCAAAAGCTTCCAAATGAAGGATTTGTTTCCAAATGTATATAGCAAAGTACACACACACACAGGGTTTATTATCATACAATGAATGATTTAATTATGCAAAATATCTGGAGGATACAGATACACACTCACACACATACAAAATAAATTAATTTAAAAAACATTCCGTTGTTGTGGCTGTAATATCAGTATTTTTGAGAGCTTTCAGTATTTTACCATCTTATGACAAGAAGATAAACAACATAAGAAAGGTTTTAAGTTTTATTGGGGATGACCAAATTTATATTGCAGTTTTAAGCATATCAGATTATACTAAATCAGCTAAATAAACTTCAAATTCATTTTCACAGTGCACCTTTTAACACTACGGCACCGCTATATGAATTATTTCAAACAAGTATGATTTTGAACTTTCAAGTTCCAGAATACTGTATCATTTTCCAGTCATCCCTCATGTAAAAAAACAAACGCATCATTCAGATTTCAAGGAATGCATGAGAAGAAGTTCACTGTCCGCTATAAAACATTTGTCTTTTATTTCCAACACGTATCCAGCCCAGCGCGCTCGTCTGGCCTCATAAGAGCAGCTCTGAGTGGCTGCGAATGTCTCGTATGAATATGACCATTTCTCATATTGCACTTCAACATGTTTCTCAGTGAAAAACGTCTCTTTTTGTTTTGATTCAGCTTGTCTCGTTGTGTTTTCTGGTGATTGTGGATAATTCTGCTGGAAGGGCTTTTGAAGAAGAGTTCAAGGGAATGTTTGAGATCTTTTGATCTGCCGGCTGTGCCATCCAGTGTTAAAGATGTCGTATTTTTATTGCCAAGAGTTTTGTATCTCCGTCTGCAGAAAACCTTCATTCCAGGACTTTGGGATTTTATGCCATCCCCGCTTCGGGACAGTTGAGCCGCACGACCCATTCAGGCGATTTCAGGCCTCAGATAATGAAAGGAATCTGGAAGACATGAAAATGTAAAGAGCATAATTTATTAATAATGTTAAATGATTTCACATTTAATATGCATCTTAATAGTAATATTTGTTCTGCTAATGTTTGCATGACTTGAACTCCAAAGAAAGCATATGTCGTCCATTTGACACAGCAATCAGGCTGGCGAACGCCGAGCCTCCTCTTTGAGAAGGACTCATTAAAGAGCTGCCATATTTGTGCTGTGTCCATTTCATCCGAGCGTAACTGTACGAGCGTGGATAGTGAGTTAGACAAGCGCAGCTGCTTCTCATCATGATCCTGCCACAGGAGATTAGCATCCAACCATGACATTCACACACACACACACACACACA